>JARYGA010017930.1:0-83273 GCA_030545235.1 Helianthus tuberosus | reverse complement strand
AGCTCGAAGCCGTCAAAAGAGTTATGAGGATATGCGACGCAAGCCCTTAGAATTTCAAGTCGGAGACCGTGTCCTACTCAAGGTGTCACCTTGGAAAGGAGTGGTGAGATTTGGAAAGAAAGGAAAACTTGCACCACGATATGTTGGACCATTTAAGATTGTGGAAAGGATTGGGAAGGTTGCCTATCGACTAGAGCTACCTCCAGAGCTTGGAAATATTCATCCGAATTTTCACGTGTCCAATTTGCGAAAGTGTTTAGCTGATGCAGATCTTCACATCCCTCTCGACGAAATCCAAATCGATGAAACGATGCACTTTGTAGAGAAACCTGTGGAGATAACGGACCGTGCATTCAAACAGTTGAAGAACAAACGGATTCGATTGG
This sequence comes from Helianthus tuberosus, assembly GCA_030545235.1. Taxonomy (NCBI): domain Eukaryota; kingdom Viridiplantae; phylum Streptophyta; class Magnoliopsida; order Asterales; family Asteraceae; genus Helianthus; species Helianthus tuberosus. Next base: position 82,887 of record JARYGA010017930.1, on the reverse strand, counting down.
TCAAAGTTCGCTGGGAATCCAAACGTGGCCTAGAGTTTACTTGGGAACGTGAGGACCAGATGAAGACGAAATATCCGCATTTGTTTTCACAAGCTTCCTCTAGTTAAAATTTTGGGACGAAATTTCCTAAAGTAGGGGAGACTGTGACAACTGTGTTCTGTAATCGATGTATAATGTAAAACAACGTCAGTTATCAATAAAACAATCTTCTTTGGTGTTATTATATGTGTTTTGGTGTTATTATGTGTGAATTTGTGTTTGATGATTTTACGATTTGATTCGATTCCAATTTCAAGCTTTAAATCGCTTTCTGGAAGGTTATACGCAAACTGATGCGTAAACACAGTCAGTTTAATGCAACAAACACTCCAGAATAGTGACATAGGCTTAACATACCTTAAATAACCTCCACATGACTTAGAAATAAGCTTTGGATGGTTTGGTGTGTTGAAATCAATTTGTTCGATCACAGGGACTAATCGTGTCAAACTTTGAAACTATACCGATTTGTATAGTAACGAACATTCCGGAACTTGAACATAAGTTAAACATACCCTAAATATCCTTTACATAGCTTAGAAATCGGCTTTGAGGGGTTTGGTATGCTAAAATAAACTTTATTTATCAATAGGGACTAAAAGCGTTAAAAAGTGCACAAGTTTGCATTTTCGCGCATATCTCACGTTCTGAATATATCCGGACATTCAAAAATTTATGTAATCATTAAAATATTTTATTTTAGTGATTGGCTCGATAAAATTCCATTCGTCGCTTAATTTGGATCGTTTTTGCGTTCGTTACGACTTTCGTCGTAATTAACCGAATAACGCAACCGTACGACCAAACGAACCAACATCCGAGATTTTTTTGAGCATGTTTCATGTTCCCTATACTTTAACTTCATTTTAGAGCCTTGAAATGAGGTTAACGGGGTTTAAACACATCGAAAAAGGCCTTAAACATGTGCAGGGCCCAAAACTGTCATTGTTTGAAACTTTCTTGGAGCTGGCACCTGGTGGCGCTGTGCCACCACCATCTGCCTATCCCTTGACAAGACGCGAGCAACTGATCTGGGCAGAAACTCCATTTTTTCACTTGCAGGTCCATTTTCAGCATTTCTCTTGAAGTTTAGGGGCTATTTTGTAACATTTTCAATACCGTTTGCTAGTTTTGGGGCAACCCTAGTATTCCAAAACCATGGGCCATCTGTGTACGGTCCAGATTGATGCTCGCTTATCGAGGAACGATCTTAACGGTTCTTGATTCTCTATAAATAGCAACACCCACTTCACTCTCAAACTCACACCTTTGATTCTGAAATTTCTCTAAGTTAAGGTGATTTTCACTTCATACCTGAGAATACTTGGAATCAAAGCTCCATTCTTGGCCCTTTTGTAAGTCCTCTTTCGTTCTTTTATGCATTTTTAGCACAAAAGTCAAACTCTGTTTGACTTTCTTTATTGACCAGTTTATGGTCAATACGAAGTTCGTTTGAACTTCGCAACGTGAGCGTAATCACGATGGTTATAGTCCCTAGTGACTATACCTACTGATTACCACGTTGACTAGGAGTAGTGACGAGTCATAGTTTCGGCCAAAATGAGTATTTATGCGTATTTTGTAACCAAACTACTCTTGGGTATCAAAACCGTTTGTTTTGATATCAAAACCTGTTTTCTAACTTAACTAAACATGTTTTAGCGTGTTTAGCTCGTCACTTTTAGTTTAGTGCTTGTGTAGAGTCATAAGTCAAGCAGACTAAACACCCGCTTAGACTTTCGAACTCGACCCATTTGGTCGATCATTAGGATCCGACCAAACATGTTTAGTGACCATAGTTGCATAGGGAATAACCTTCCGAGGTTATACCTTATGGTCACTTAGGTTTAATTAGTTGTATGATAGGTAGTTTATATGCCTTAGGTAAATGACCAAAATGCCCTTTTCATGCATAATTGGTAATTAAGCATATGTAACATAAACTTTTGTCACGTAACTGATTATGCAACATTTTTAAACATGTTTAGGCATATAATACTTGTGATAGGACTAGTTAGACGTCTCGAACGCGCTTATGCGCGCACGAAAGCACTTAGGTTAGGTTCCGATCTTGAGTGTAGACTTTGTTAAACCATATCACATGAGTTCCAACACTCATTTGGTTTACAAGATCTCATTCTATCCGATCTTTCGATTGAGGTGTCGATTGTTTGACTAGTGGTGCGATTACTAGGTCCTGCTTGATTTCTCTGGTTTACTTGAGTTTGTTGAAGTTCTATTGATTAAGGATACTTTGCACTTCAAGTGAGTACATAGTTCCCCTATTTTACTATTTTCAATTGTTTTGGGGTGATTCATATGTATCAAAATGATTTTCGATGTTTTAACGACGGTTTCCAAAATGATTAAGATGGTTTATACTAAACTAATAACGATTTCGATAATGTGAATGAACTTGTTGGTTGTAGTTACATAACGAATGAAATTCATTAGCATTGATCAAGCCGACCAGTATTAGGTTATGGTACCATAGGATCTGACAAATCCCGTTGTCATACTGCACCCATGGTTATGTGTGGGTTAGGTGGGTAATGACTGAATCTGATTGTTAACTTACCCTTTGGTGGTTTGTTAGTGCGAGAAGCGAGATAGTCGAGTCACGAAGGTTTGAATGTTATTAGCGAGACGACCAAAAATAGTTTTCACAATTAAAACGAGGATGATTTAAACGACTTAAACGAGTTAAACGATTTAAACGAGTTAACGATTTGGAAACGATTTGAACAAGATTAAACGAATTAGATAAACGATTGGTTTTTGGTTAAGTGTTTAGATAACGGGACGGGTGTAATATGGTGAAAACATGGTAGATACGCCGCTGGTACTTCTTATATATAAGTGTTTTCAACATATTACATACCGTGGCGTTATTTAGTTCACTTGGGTAAACGATTTTGAAACGATGTCACATAACGATGTTTAAAAAGGATATAAACCATACGAGATTTATTAAACGAGTTAATACGAAATGTTTTACAATTTGGTTTACTAAAACAAATGTTTTTGGGTTAAGAATCATGGCTATGAGGTTTTATAAATTTTAACCCGCTTGATTTGAGTTGGTTAATTTCGTTGCAATATTATACTCTTTTCAAAACAAAGTTTTTAATAAAGTATTGCAACATGTAAACTAGCCATGAATTCGACACTCTTATAAAACCTATGTGCTCGCTAGCATTTCTTTGCTGAATTTGTTTTTACATATGTTTATGGTGTTGTTGCTTGATGTTGATTGCTAGGATTCATGAGTCACATAGGATCTGGACGAGGCCTTAGTGACATAATAACAGTGATAGTCGATATGTAACTCGTTTGTTTTGTGTTAAAACAATGTTAATGTAAATTACTTATTGAATAAATAAAACGAAACTCTTTTTGTATCCATGGTTGTGAAACAATAATTCTGCCACGACACTCCCCGACGTTTCCGCCACGGTTTGTTGTTTTAACGTGTTCGGGGTGTGACAATGCAGAATTTAGGTGATAAAGCTAGGTGGCCTAGAAAGAATAACAAGCCAGCTGCTACAAAAGACAAATCCAAATGGTGTGTTCCTATCATGAAGATTTTGGTCATCTCACCGATGAATGCATAGCACTCAGGAAAGAGATTGGTTACCTCTTAAGCAAAGGATACTTGAAGGAGCTATTTGGAAGAAAGAAGTCAAGGATCCAGGATCCTGAAAAAATTCCAGAAAGGGCTCCTGCTCCTCCAGCTGATGCCCAAATTATCAACTTTATCTCTGGTGGATCAGATATATGTGGCACTTCCTTTTCAGCAGCTAAGAGGCATGCGAAAGAGACAAAGATGGAGAATGGGGATAGGCATATTCGAACTTATATCCTTACAGAGCAAAAGTCATATCCTTCGATGAGGATGTCCACGTGGATATTCAGGATCCTCATCATGATGGTCTTGTTATTACATTGTTTATTTCTAACCATTTTGTTCGCAGGTTTCTCATAGATGGGGGAAGCTCAGTGAACATTATCCAACTTGATGTCCTTAGGATAATAAACATCCCTGAATAAAAAATTATTCCAAGATCATCAATTCTTGTGGGATTCAGTGGGGAAACCAAGAACACATTGGGGGACATTAAACTTCATATTTACATAGAGGGAGTAAATTCTATTAAAAATTTTTGTGTCATAGATTGCTTATCTTGTTGTAATGTTATCCTTGGCAGGACATGTATACATGATATGAAAGCAGTCCCCTCTACGTATCATCAGTGTGTCAAACTCCCTACTCCATGGGGTCTAGTGAAGATAGAAAGTGATCAACAAGAGTCCAAGAATAGTTACACTTCATCAATGAAACCAGCTTCAAGACCTAGGGAGGCATAGCAATTAAAGTATCCTCCAAGGGATGTCCTGGAGGTGAGAGAACAAGATGTCAAAGACATTCAGATGAAACCTGAGGATCCCGAATCCAAGGTTTTTATAGGATCCGGGATCCTTGACACGATTGAACAGGATTTAGTATCCTTCTAAAAGAGGAGAAAAGCTACCTTCGCTTGGAAACATGAAGACATGACAGGTATTTCCAAAGATATTATTACTCATAAACTTGGCATTGACAGGTCTTTCAAGCCAATACATTAGAAAAGGAGGAAGTTTGCACCTGAAAGAAATGCCATCATCCAAGAGGAGGTAGATAAACTGCTCAGAGCAGCTATGATTAGAGAGGTAAAGTATCCAAGATGGTTAGCCAATGTGGTTATTGTTCAAAAGAAGAATGGAAACTGGAGGGTATGTGTCAACTTTACTCATTTAAACAAGGCATGTCCTGTTTTGGTCAAAAATTACCAAAGCAATTAAGTGATCAAATTAGTTAAGTGAGGTAGTGTGCTAGGAGTGTTTGTGAAAAATATGCTGCTTAAGTTGTTAACAAAAATAGTTTTCAGGATATAGCTCAGGATGCTGAGCTATATTAATAATCAAACAATGAGCAAAAAAGTAAAGGGTGACACGAGATGTACGAGGAAAGCCCTTGATCAATCTAGATCGCCGGCATAAAACCTCGGGAGCTGACAATCGCCACTGCCTTGTTCTTCTTATTACTTCAAAGGTCAGGATACAGTGCAAGATATTGACCAGATCATTGCTAAGTGTTACAATGCTTTGTGAATTGCGAGAGAAAGTAAAAGTGTTCGAGAGCAGTGAATGTGATGTCCTATGTGATCCGGTTATCCGTCTAATTACAGCTACAAAAAGAAAACTAAATTTCCTAAAATGGGTGGATGCCATGGAATATTCCCATATGAACGTTGAAGACCAAGTATTGCGGCTTCAACGTTCTTCTTCTAACGATCTGGACCGAGTCTTCAGGGGAAGAAGTCTTCTTGAACGTTATGAGCATGCACTCGTAACCTGCAAACAATCTGTTAGTAATCACAGGATACAGCATCAGGATGTTACCAATATCCTGATCCAACATCCTGGTTGTGAACATTAATTATGCAATCAGGATATGATTCAAGATACTATCCTAGAGATATGGGCCCAGAATTTCACCCATAACAATTGTCCCCAAAAATGTTACCGTTGAGGATCCTGGACCTAACGGTTACATTTTTCACGATAATCGAGGTAATTATGAGATAAGACTCTTGATTTGACTGCTTGTAGCTGTTCAGACTGTTTTCACTCATTTCCCCCCTATATCTTCTCAAACTATTCTCTATTTAATCTCCACCAAGAAGAAAAAAAGGTAAAAATCCTCTCTTTCATCTTCCTCACCTTTCTCCTCTTTTTCTCAATCTCCGACAAAGAATGGAGAGGCAAACTAGGTCGAGTTCCGGTGATTCAGCCCCCACTTTTATTCATCAGAATATCCTTCAAGACCCGGAGAAGGAGATATGCTCGTTTGACAGCGCTCACCTGTCAGCCCTTAAATCCTCTGGCATCTTCCCGGAGGGAACAGTATTTCGGACATTTGATCGAGAAATCCGATCAGACATGGTGTCCAATGAATGGCTCTGTTTTAATGCTTTTCCATTCACTTTGGGCCTCCGATTTCCTTTCCCTGACTTTATCACAGAGTTCTTTCGTATCACAAAAATCAGTTTCAGTCAAACCATGCCAATGCTTTGGCGAGTGTTGCTCGTTCTTGATCGAATCAAGAGCGCCCACATTCCCGAGCTCTCTGTTCATGATCTTCCGCTAGCATACCGGCTTAGATGCCATGGTTCTTGCAGATTCCTGTTTTATTCTACTTCTAGTGACCCTCTGATACTCCGAGCCACCAGGAACGAGGAGGAGTGGAAATCCAATTTTTTCTTTGTGAAAAGAAATTCGATCCCTAGTGGAGCGGAATATCCGGTGAAGTGGTTGAGAAAGGGTAGGATTTAGGGTTTTAGGATGATCCTGTCTTATATCTTATCCTTTATCTTGAACTGATCTCTATTTTTGTTGTATGCAGCTGACTTCAGGAAATTAGCACCTCCTCTTGCTGATTCAGAAAAAAGAATCAAAGCCACCAGACTTCTTCCTGAGATTGAAAGAAGCTTCATTCCATACCCAACATCTTCAAGCCAACACTCCAGCTCAAACATGTCTGGTAAGGATCCTGTTTAATATCTTGCATACATATTATTATTTGATGTTGTTATATAGAAGGGTTTTAAAGTTACTCCCCGTATGTAGATGCCCGCAAAGCTCCAATCCTCCTAGACCTTGATGAACTTGACATCTATCCTTCTCCTACCAATGTCAAGAAGGAGACCCCTGCTGCAACCAGCTCCAAACCGGCCGCAGTCCCTAAGCCTAACCCAAAAGCACGTGTTTCCATGTACAAGAAAAGAAAGGGTTCAGAGACCACCACTCCAGCTTCTGAAGGGTTCTCTTATGAGGAGCTCAGCTTCACCAAGGCCTTGGAGCCTCTGACTTCTTTCCTCAACAAGGTAATATCCTGGTGCCAGATCCTGCGCATATATCCTGACTGAATATCCTGGTTAGTAAATTTTAACCCATACCTGTATTTTGACTCGCAGGGTCTCCAACATCTGCTGCACCTTTATACTGATGCTTGCGGGACAGCAAAGCTCCAAGAAGCCAAAATCAAGCAACTTGAGAACACCATAGCTGACCAGGGTCTAATTGCCAAAGCTAAGACCCGGCACTATGAGGATAAGCTGAAGAAGGTCACTCAGGATCCCGAAGTGAAGCTGGCAGCCGCCCACGTTGAGCATGAACAGGCAATGATATCCTTCCTGGAGGGGATTAAAAACTCCGCTGTTGTCTCCCTGCTACAAGCTCGAATCAAGATGGCTTATGAAGCCAAGGAGACAGGTCTTGAGTGCCCATCCTGGCCGGTTGACTCTTGGGTGGCGAAACTCAAGGAGCTCGGAGGCAATCCTATGCCATATCCTGCTAAAGCTGGAGCTGGTGACACTTCCAAGGCAGCTAAGGTGACAGACAAGGCTGGAGAAAAGAAGGATGCTGGTGCGGATGCTGGTGAAGATGCTGGTGAAGATGCTAGTGAGGATGCTGCTCAGGATGCTGAGGCGGAGAAGGCGAAGAAGGATAGTGGTGATGCCGCTGTGTGAGGGCATTCAAGTGGGCAATGATGGATATTGATGCCTAGGTCGGAGCCTACTTTTTTTAAATTTGAATGGTCTATAACCCCAAAACAATTTACTTTTCCTACACTTAGATACAATATGATGACCAAAGGTGGAGGGATCCTGAGTTTCAGGACGAAGCCCTTGGTTATCAACCTTTACTATTCTTTTTTGAACTGTTTAACAGTTGAAGGTGGATGGATCTTGTCACACCCTGATTTTCGGTTTAGGCGGAAGCGTATTGCGAAGTGTGACGAGAGCGGAAATCGTTACAATCAATCGAGTAAACAACATATTTGAAACATAAAAGATGTTCATCCATACTCTTGATTCGAAACCATAATTTACATTACATATGTCTTTTTGAAACTTGAAACAACAACAACTTTAACTACATTATTCAAAGTTCAAAACATAACAACCGAAAACGGATGACCACAAGAGCTTGCGTTCTTGATAACCACTTGAACATATTTTTCCAAAGCCGTCCACTAATCTCCTGTAATACATGTTAATTTTGAAAACGTCAACAAAAGTAGAGTGAATTCATGTTATTTTGTTTTCGCATCAAATGAGTCTCCAAAACATTTGAAGTAATAAAATTCGTTTTTGTATAGTATGATAAAAAAAAATTGTAAGATCATTAGTGTGTTCCAAGGACACTAATATGTATGTCGAATAGGAGGCAACAACACCTTGACTATTTATCGTGTGTGTCAACGACACTAGTTTGGGCACAAAGGCACTCTTGACGATTGTGGTTATCGTTGTCGTTAAGAGTGAGGCTTGCCAAAACCCAAATTGATCTATTCGTTTGTTCCTCGGTACTTGTTTATTCATTAATGGTCCCTTTATTTTAACACCTATCTGCATGTGATCAAAATAGTTTCATCGTATTACCACACTATTTGTAACATGTATACATCTCCGAAGTTTAAAACTATAAACATTCAAAGTAAAAGGGGAAACATGAACTCACAGATTTGCATTCCGTGCAAATCTCTATTCGATTCCTTTTTCGTGGTTCGTTTCTTGACCTACAAGTATTCTAATCTCATTAGACACTTAGGTTTCTGTTTGTTTATTGTACAAGTAATTCATCTTGTATTTCGTTTTTATTTTCTCGTAATCGTTTGCTTCCTTTGTTGTGTTTTCATTTATATATATATACACTATTTGGTTTGTTTTTGAATGGGCTTAATTCATGAATTAGATCTTAAGCCCATTTTGTTTATTTGGTATATATGGCCCTAGCCCAAATAACTTTGTTAAAAATGGGTCAAGCCCAAATTGATTTGTAGGAGTGGGCCTTAGCCCAAAACACATTTTATAAAAGTGGGCCTAGCCCAAATTTAATTTATAATTGTGGACTTAGCCCAAATAATTTGTGTAAGAATGGGCCTAGCCCAAATTGTTTTTTAAAATGTATCTAGTCCATAATAATTTACAAAAATTAGGTTTTTAGTCCAAGTATTTTGTAGAGTGGGCTTTAGCCCAATTTTGACTAAAAATATATTTTAGTCCATTGGTTTGTAAAAGTGGGCCTAGCCCAATTTTATTTATGTGAAATGAACATTAGCCCAATTTAACTTATGGACCAGTTTTTAATTTACAAGATTTTGGGCTAGTAAAAAATAATAGTAATACTTGTATTTTTATAAAAATCATTACTTATGCCATATATGAAACCTTTTTAGTGCATAAGCTTTTGTGATGGCTTGTATTTTGTTATAGTTATTTACTACATGTCGGTTTGATTTATTTGTATCGTTCCGTTCGTGTCGTCCGTCTCGTTTTTACCATTTGTTTTGCTTGTGCCATTTTAGTTTGTCCGAAAGTCCATATTGTCCAATAGTGTCCGAATTTGTCCGTTTTTTTGTTCATGTCCAAGGATGGACATTTTATTTCGTTTTTCAAGTTCATATATATTTTTTTAATTTTTGTGGGCGTGTATGAATTTTGTATTTGTTTCTTACTTGAACTAAATATATAATGTACACATCAAAATATATATTTATAATACTTGATGGATATTTTTGAAAGTACATATTTTATCCAAAAATATATACTTGTCACTTTTGTTTAGAAATCTTTTTATAAAACATGGATTTATAACTTTATCCAAAATTTGTTTAACCATGTTCAAGAACCTCAAATAGTTGTTCTAGTTACATACTTCTTTGTTTAACAACTTTTTAAACATAACAAAATTTATAAAAATTTTGCCATAGTTTTGTTTGAAATATGGATTTTTCCCCAAGTTTATACAACACTTGTTTTCAATTTATTTCAACACAAAACATCATCAAGTATCAATATCCATCAAAATTTGTCAACAAAAGTAGCATGGACATGATATAGTTCTTAACTTTCCCAAAAAGGAAACTTTATTCCTTATTTTTGGCAAAAATTTGTAGAACAAGATTTTATTGAAAATTCTTGTTTTAGATGACTCACAAGGTTATTTGAAGCATAAATATATGTTCAAAACATTTACTACTAACATATTTCATACTTTTGATTCTTCCTAGAAATGGAAACTTTATTCAAGAAATTTTTCAAAAATTTATTTTCTTGGTTTTAAATGATTTCTCATACTATACTAGCATGCATGTTCATCAAAACTCATGTTCATCACTTTGTTGATGAATCTTGGTTGATCCTACATGCATGTATGTAGATCATATTTTTAAGCAAAACTAACCAAGATTCAAGTTTACTAGTCTAGATTTCTCCAAGTTCATCTCTTAATCATAGAAAAATCATGTTTAAAAATAATAATTTTTAGTTGTTTCTTGTTATTTTTCAAGTGGGTTTTTGATGAACTTGTAAAAGAAATCAAAAATAAAAGTGAAGCTAGTGTGTTATTCTTACAAATTTTGCGAGGAAACAAAGATGATGATAAGAAATCTTGATGATTTTAGGCTTCAAGTTCCACCAAAAGGGCTCCAACTAGCTTTTCTAAACACCCTAGTAGTTTGAATCATCCATGGACCCCCATACTTGCAATAATATCTAGTGTTTGAATTTTGAAAATGTGAAGATGGTGGTGTGCTTGGTTCAAACGATTTTAGAGAGAGAGAGAGTAGGAGATGTAGTGTTTTTGGGTTTGTTGGAAAATGGAGATATGTGGAGTATTAGAATCAATTTGGGTCTTTGGGCATTACACTAATCATGTCAATTAAGCTTCCAACACACTACAAACTTGATGAGTGAGCTTGTAGGGGGGTCCCACCATCTCGAAAATTCAGCTAAGAAAGAGGGATTTTTGCTGAATTTTTATAAAAAAGATATTTCTTAAACATAAACTTTAAGTATTTTATAACTTTGATAATTTATATAAAAATATCTACAAGGTTTTAAGCTCTAATATTTTAAAGTAGTGTGACACTAGGCAAAACTAGTTCACCAAAATTTTTAGTTTGTAATTCGGGTGAAAAATTCGGTTTGGGTCCTTTACCTGGTTAAATACTGACACCGTGTTTCTTTTAGATGAATACATAACAAAAAAATATTTTTGCACTTGTTTTATTATACAAATAATTAATCCAAAATTTTGGACTAAAAATTTTATTATTTTTAACACGGTTCCGATACCGGCTTTGCTGACTGGCAGTTTACTGAACTAGCCGTGCAGCTTAACGCGATAAGATTCGATTGCAGATTTTGTGTCGTTTTTAATACGAATTATATTATTTATGTCAAACAATATTTATTTTTGGGTTTTTCGGACAGTTACTGTTTCGTTATGCGGAATGCTGTATATTTCCGCAGGATTGCTGTATTTTTCGGCGGACTTGGACAATTTGATTTTTAATTGGAATTTTGTAAATAATAAGGCACATATTATTTTTGGACAAGGCTTTTTTTTTTATAGAATATTTGTGTAGACATTGTTTTGGTCAAAAATCAGACTAGGATAATGTAACCAAATCTTCTTTTGTGAGGTATGATGCTGGAATCAATGAACAAATGTATGAACAACTTGTAAATGAAATGAACAAGCGACACAAGGATTTATACGAGAAAAAAGCCCTTGATCAATGTATGATCTCCGGCATAAAAAACCTCGGGTGATGGAAACTACCGATCACCAACTATAATTAAACAAATGATCGTTACAACTCGGGATGATAACGAACTTGTTACAAGGATCACTAGTGTGCAAAATGTATGAAATCGCCAATGAATTGCAGAGAGCTTGAGAGAGTGTGTATGTTTGCTAATTGTTCTCACTATCAAGCTTGTTATCCCCTTTAAAAATAGAAATAATCTAAATAACAAACTATCCGCCAAATGTGCAAGCTACCCACGACTTCTATAACGGTCATTCCAGCCATGCACGTGCAGAATATTAGAGCATATTCCCCAGGAATATCGGCAAGACCAAGTCCCACTCGCTCATTCCTGCAAAATAAGCTTAAATATAATGGAAACAACCGTTAGTGTTAGGATAACAATGAGGATCCTGCAACGTCTTCTGAGGATCCATAATTCAAACAGAATTGAGGATCCGTGATCCTGGCTGCACTTGTGGATCCGTGATCCTTAGATATGGAAAATCTATCCCTAACAATTGCCCCCAAAATATGAGAAATAAAATATAACTTAATGAGTCATATTTTTGATCTTATCTCCAACGAACTAACTAACGGATATATAGCCGTTAAAATTGAACTAGCCGTTGCACATCATACGTCAGCGACGTGACAACCTGCAAAATCATCATTATAAATTTGAGATTAGAGATAAGGATCGGTAGGCATTTAAATTCGTGCGTTACTTCCCTTTAAATCCTTATTCAAAGACCGATCAGGTATCTCCCTTTCTCCTTCTCTCTTCATTTGCTTATTCTGATCTTTGTTTTTCTGAACACCCATGACGAAAATGGTTCTTAGATCCTCACCGGCCAAGGATCCAAAGAAGGATAGTCCCCTGAGATTAACCGGAGATTGACCGGATTCGCCATTGTTTCCCGGCGGATACCGTCTTTAAACCTTTCGACCCTTCTGCCAAAAGTGATTCTGTCTCCGACACTTGGGTTGCTTTTCCGGCCACCCCATTCTTGATAGGATTCTCCTATCCTTTCCCTGCCTTCACTCAATCTTTCTTTGCACTCACCGGCATGTGCTATATTCAGGCCATGCCGATGATGTGGAGGGTCCTGTATACCTTAGAAAATATTATCGAGCAAGAGGGTATAGAGATAGGAATGTCTGAGCTGGCTGAGTTGTACAATCTTGTGAGCCACGGTTCACACCGTTTCTTATTCAAACACAAACCTGGTGATCCTCACCCAATTCTCAAGACCACAAAAAATGATACCCACTGGAAAAACCGATTCTTCTTTATTAGGAGGGATTCTATCCCAAACGGGAAAGATCTCCCCCAAAAGTGGGCCACCCATGGTAGGATATAGGATCCTTACAGAAGGATCATAGGATGACTCTGTTTTTGTTGAGGATAACTGATCCTTTTCTGTTTTTATTGTGCAGCTATTTCAGTTTCTCATCTCATTGAGTCACCTGCAACAAAAGAAAGGATTACTGCCTTTTGGAACTTTAATCCTGCTGTGTTTTGGTCAAAAATCAGACTAAGATAATGTAACCAAATCTTCTTTTGTGAGGTATGATGCTTGAATCAATAAGCAAAGGTATAAACAACTTGTAAATGAAATGAACAAGTGACACAAGGATTTATACAATGAAAAAGCCCTTGATCAATGTATGATCTCCGGCATAAAAAACCTCGGGTGATGGAAACTACCGATCACCAACTATAATTAAACAAATGATCGTTACAACTCGGGATGATAACAAGCTTGTTACAAGGATCACTAGTGTGCAAAATGTATGAAATCGCCAATGTATTGCAGAGAGCTTGCGAGAGTGTGTGTGTTTGCTAAATGTTCTAACTATCTAGCTTGTTATCCCCTTTAAAAATAGAAATAATCTAAATAACAAACTATCCGCCAAATGTGCAAGCTACCCACGACTTCTATAACGGTCATTCCAGCCATGCACGTGCAGAATATTAGAGCATATTCCCCAGGAATATCGGCAAGACCAAGCCCCACTCGTTCATTCATGCAAAACAAGCTTAAATATAATGGAAACAACCGTTAGTGTTAGGATAACAATGAGGATCCTGGATCCTTAATCATGCAACGTCTTCTGAGGATCCTTAATTCAAACAGAATTGAGGATCCGTGATCCTGGCTGCACTTGAGGATCCGTGATCCTTAGGCTTGGAAAATCCATCCCTAACAATTGCCCCCAAAATATGAGGAGTAAAATATAAATTAACGAGTCATATTTTTGATCTTATCTCGAACGAACTAGCCAACGGATATATAGCCGTTAAAATCTAACTAGCCGTTGCACAACATACGTCATTGACATGACAACCTGCAAAATCATCATTATAAATTTGAGATTAGAGATAAGGGTTGAGAGGCATTTAAATTTGTGCGTTACTTCCCTTTAAATCCTCATTCAAAGACCGATCAGGTATCTCTCTTTCTCCTTCTCTCTTCATTTGCTTATTCTGAATTTCCGTTTCATCAAAATCTTAAGATTACAATGAAGCTACGATCCTCCTCAGCTAAGGATCACCAGAAGGATAGTCCCCTGAAAAGCCAAGGGATTGTCAAAAATCCTTCATCTGAGCTCTGTCGCTTCACCGACCCGGAGATCGATCAGATCCGCCATTGCTTCCCGGCGGATGCTGTTTTAAGACATGTTGATCCTTCCCTGAAGAGTGACTATGTCTCCGACACTTGGGTTGCTTTTCCAGCCACTCCCTTCTTAATAGGATTCTCATACCCTTTCCCCACTTTCACCCAATCCTTCTTTGCACTCACCGGCATGTGCTATATTCAGGCCATGCCAATGATGTGGAGGGTACTGTACACCTTAGAAAATATTATCGAGTAAGAGGGTATAGAGATAGGAATGTCTGAGCTGGTTGAGTTGTACAATCTTGTGAGCCATGGTTCAAACCGTTTCATGTTCAAACATAAGCCTGGTGATCCTCATCCAATCCTTAAGACCACAAAGAATGATACCCACTGGAAAAACCGTTTCTTCCTTGTTAGGAGGGATTCTATTCCAGACGGGAAAGATCTCCCCAAAAAGTGGGCCACCCATGGTAGGATATAGGATCCTTATAGAAGGATCATAGGATGACTCTGTTTTTGTCGAGGATAACTGATCCTTTCCTGTTTTTATTGTGCAGCTATTTCAGTTTCTCATCTCATAGAGTCACCTGCAACAAAAGAAAGGATCACTGCCTTTTGGAACCTTGATCCTGCTGTTAGAACATTCCAAGCCAAAACAAAGGATTCACAAGAAGCATCCTCTGGTTCAGTCACCATGTCAAGTAAATATTCTCATTTATGCATAATTAAACATTTATATAGATATAGAATAAGGATACTTATCTGTTATTTGTCCTTTGTAGGTGCCAGAAAGTCTTCAAAATCAGCCTCTCGCTTTAGCGTCATTGATCTTGACGCATTTGCTTCTTCCAGGTCCGGCAAAAAACGACTTGCTGCTAGTCCCAGCATCCCAGTCCCTAAGGATGTCAGCACCAAAGGCAAGGGTGCAAAGAAGAGGAAAACCGCTGACACTCTTGAAGGCCTGCCTCTCCTCCAGCATCAGTTTGAGGAATACGTATCTGAGGTAAGGATCCTTGATCCTTAAATCTGTTCTACCTATTGTTAGGGGAGGATTTTCCAATGACCGGTGATCCTTATTTACTGTTGGGCTTAGTGATCCTCAATTCTGTCTGAATTAGTGATCCTCAGAAAGTATTGTAGGATCAGGATCATGGATCATCATAAGGATCCTTATACTAACGATTGTCTGCTTTGAATATGATGTTGTTTTGCAGGAGTACGAGCTTGGACTTGGTCTTAGCGATATTCCTGGAGCATATTCCCTAGTTATTCCGCACATGCTTGACTGAAATGGACGTTATGGAGGTCGTGGAGGACTTGCATGAAAGGCGGATAGTTAGTTAGCTAAGATATTTTCCAAATTTAAAAGGGGATAGCGAGCTAGATAAGAACACTTGGCTATTTTTAGCTTAACACACACACTCGCAACTGCTCTCACTAGCTCTCGACAATTCACTTGGCGATTACACACTTTTTTGCACATTACACTATAGTGATCCTTGTAACTAGCTCGCTATCATCCAAAGTTGTAATACATTTCTTGTTTAATCTGAGTTGGTGATCGGTAGTTTCCATCACCTGAGGTTTTTTATGCTGGAGATCAACTCTTGATCAAGGGCTTTTTCCTCGTATAAATCTTTGTGTCACTTGTTCATTATATTTCTGAGTGATCCTTAGCATTGTTCATTGATTCAAGCATCACACCTCACAACAGAAAGTTTGGTTGCATTATCTTAGCTTGATTTTTAACCAAAACAGTTTGGCGCCCACCGTGGGGCAATTGGTGCTTCGTTATTGAGAAATTATAGTTCTTGTGATCATTTCGTTTCATTACAACCAAGCAAATGGCTTCCTCAGCAAAGAATACATCAAGTTCTTTGCCGGCAATCAGTTCTTCACAAGCCGTTCCTCCTTTGCCTCCACCACCTTCTGGATCCCAGGAAAATGCTGAGAATGCTGCGAAGAGACAAACCCCTATTTTCTTAAAACCACCAACTTCTTCTGTTTCCTCTAATCCTACACTAATGACCTTTTTACTCTGATTTTGCAGATGAGAGATCGCATGTAAGAGCAGGACAAAACCAATGAAAGGATTCTTCAGGAGACTGGTGATATCAAGAAACAGAAGAAATCAGTGGAGGATCACTCTCCTCTGATACCAAGGTCATTGGATTTCGATACTACAGTTGTGACTACCTTACAATTGGCAGCTGCAGACATCCAGTATCAAAGTGGTCCATCAGAAAGGCGTTATGGAACAGCAACTGTGAGTCAGGCATTTGGCTCTCACTTCCAGCCTCAAGGATCCTCTTCTCAACCATCGGGATCCTCTTCTCAGCATCAGGGATTCTACTTCAGCTCAGGGGGATATTTGGGAATGCATCCGATTCAAGGATCCTCTACTGATCTAGGATCCTCCCAGGTTCAAGGATCCTCCATGGCTCCAGGATCCTCCATGGCTCCAGGATCCTTCCAGGTTCAAGGATCCTCCAGGGCTCCAGGATCCTTCCAGGTTCAAGGATCCTCTATGGC
Organism: Helianthus tuberosus; assembly: GCA_030545235.1. Taxonomy (NCBI): domain Eukaryota; kingdom Viridiplantae; phylum Streptophyta; class Magnoliopsida; order Asterales; family Asteraceae; genus Helianthus; species Helianthus tuberosus. The sequence continues at coordinate 66,051 of JARYGA010017930.1, read as the reverse complement.
TCCAGGATCCTCCCAGTTTCTAGGATCCTCACTGCCCCAAGGATCCTTTCAGGTTCAAGGATCATCTCATCTTCAAGGATCCAACATCTTTCAGGATCAAGGATACTTAAGGAGTGTGCAACCCGGAAGTTCAGATGTTCATCTATGAGACTTCATACCAATGCAGACCATTGCTTCATCTGGTCCTTCAATCATACCAGAATCCCGTCAATATAGATTCACATCTGCAATTCCTAACTTGAATCCCCTGGGAGGTAACACTTTCAATAATTCTTATAGCACTAACCATGGCTCAATGCAGGATACAGGTATCAATCAGGCTATGGCTAAGGAGTTACAGAAGCTTAAGGATATGATATCCAGTGTACCAGGAGTGGTTAAACCCATTCCTGAAATTGCAGATGGTAGCCATAGGATATCTCATTTTGCACCACCCTTATGTGATGCTGAGATACCCAAAAGATTCCAGATACCATCCATGAAGCTGTATGATGGTTCAACGGATCTAGGGGAGCATGTAGCTCAATACAGGGAGAGGATGGAGATCAATCCAATTCCTGAGAGGTTAAAAGAAGCATGTCTATGCAAGGGATTTGGATCCACACTCATAGGATCTGCTCTTAAATGGCTGCTAGGTCTTCCCCCTTACTCTATTACTTCATTTGCTAATCTAGTTAATCTGTTTAATAATCAATTCTCTTGTAGTAGAAAATTTGAACGATTAACTAGTGATCTATATAGGGTAACACAAGGTCAAAATGAATCACTTAGAGATTACATCACTAAGTTTAGTAAAGAATCCTTAGATATCCCTAACCTGGATATAACTACGGCTGTAGAAGCATTTAAAATGGGTTTGCTTAGGGATTCATTGTTCTATGATGATCTTGTTATGACCCCATGCAGGAATCTTGATGAAGTAAGAACCAGGGCCCTTAGGTTCATCCACCTAGAGGATGACAAAAGGATCCAGGATAGATTGACAGGATCCTCAAAACAGGAGAAGCAAGGATCCTACTTCAGGAACAACAAATCAAAATCCTACAACAAATCTGATAACCAGAACGTGCATGCAGTGGAACAAGAATAGGATGATGAGGATTATCCTCCTATTTCTGAATACTGTTTTTCTGTTGATAACAATGAACTAATCCTTGCAATGCAGAATCTAGGTGAGAAAGCTAGGTGGCCGAGAAAAAGTGATAAACCAGCTGCTACAAAGGATAAGTCCAAGTGGTGTGCATATCATGAGGATTTTGGGCATCTCACTGAATAGTGTATTGCACTAAGAAAGGAAATTGGTTACTTGTTAAGCAAGGGGCATTTGAAGGAGCTTTTGGGATGAAAAAAGTCAAGGATCCAGGATCCTGAAAGGATCCCGGAAAGGGCTCCTGCTCCTCCAGCATATGCACGAGTTATAAACTTCATATCCGGTGGATCAGACATTTGTGGTACCTCCTTTTCAGCTGCAAAAAGAGATGCTAAGGAAACCAAGATGGATAATGGAGACAGACCCGTTCGGACCTCCGTTGTTACCCAGGATAAAGTCATAACCTTTGATGAGGATGATCGTGTTGATGTCCAGGATCCTCATCATGATGGTCTTGTAATTACGTTGTTTATTTCTAACCACTTTGTTCGCAGGATCCTAATCGATGGAGGAAGCTCCGTGAACATCATTCAGCTTGATGTCCTCAAGAAAATGAATATCCCGGAGTCTGATATTGTCCCAAGATCCTCAGTACTTGTGGGATTCAGTGGAGAAATGAAGAATACATTGGGGGACATCAAACTCCCAATCTATATTGAAGGATTGCATTCTTATAAAAAATTTTGTGTTATAGATTGCTTATCTTGTTGCAATGTTATCCTTGGCAGGCCATGGATACATGATATGAAGGCAGTCCCATCCACCTATCATCAGTGTGTAAAGCTTCCAAGTCCATGGGGAGTGGTGAAAATTGAGAGTGATCAACAAGAGGCTAAGAATTGTAACACATCATCAATGAAGCCAGCCTCAAGACCAAGGGAGCAATAGCAATTAAAGTATCCTTCAAGAGATGTCTTGGAGGCAAGAGAGCAGGATGTAAAAGAAATCCTCATGGATCCTCATGATCCTAAATCCATAGTCTTCATAGGATCAGGGATCCTTAGCAACATTGAGCAGGATTTAGTATCCTTCCTTAAGAGGAGGAAATCCACCTTTGCCTGGAAACATGAAGACATGACAGGTATATCTAAGGATATAATTACTCATAAACTTGGCATTGACAGGTCATTCAAGCCTATACATCAAAAGAGGAGGAAGTTTGCACCTGAAAAGAATGCTATTATCCAGGAAGAGGTAGATAAACTACTTCGGGCAGGTATGATTAGAGAGGTTAAGTATCCAAGATGGTTAGCCAATGTGGTTGTTGTTCAAAAGAAAAATGGAAAGTGGAGGGTATTGTTTTAGTCAAAAATCAGACGAGGATAATGCAACCAAACTCTCTGTTACGGGGTATGATGCTTGAATTGGTAAACAACAATGAGGATTACTATGAAATGAATTGCACAGGGGACACAAAGATTTATACGAGGAAAAAGCCCTTGATCAATGTATGATCTCCATCATAAAAAACCTCGGGTGATGGAAACTACCGATCACCAACTCAAATTAAACAATAATCCTTTTACAACTTCGGATGATAGCGAGCTAAGTACAAGGATCACTATAGTGTATCATGTAGAAACGTATGAAAAATGCTAAGTGTTTTGCCGAGAGCTGGTGAGTGCAGTTGTACGAGTGTGTGTAGCCAAAAAATAGCCAAGTGTTGTCTAATTAGCTCGCTACCCCTTTTAAATTTAGTAAAATATCTAAATAACTAACTATCCGCAATTCATGCCTTCTCCCCACGATCTCCATAACGTTCACCATGGTCAAGCACGTGCGGAATAAACGTGGAATATTCTCCAGGAACGTTACCAAGACTAAGTCCAAGCTGGTACTCCTACAAAACAATACCGAAATCATAGCAGACAATCATTAGTATAAGGATCCTTAGGATGATCCATGATCCTGATCCTGAAGCACTTCTGAGGATCACTAACTGACACAGAAGTAAGGATCACCAAGCAGGATAATAATTGAGGATCACGGGTCATTAAGAAATCCTCCCCTAACAATTGCCCCCAAAATATAAGGAGTAATATTGTAAATAAACGAGTTGTATTTTGTTGATCTTATCCGCAACAAACTAACGGATAAATAGCCGTTAAGATCGAACTAGCCGTTGCAAACCTGACGTCACTGAAGTGACTATCCTGCAAATCATCATTATAAATAGGAGTTAGAGATAGGATCAATTTGCATTTAAATCCAAGAGAAACTCCCTTTAAATTCTCATCCGAAGATTAATCAGGTATCTCTTTTCCTATTTCTCCTTCTCTTACTCTGTTTTTATTTCTTTACCAACATCACGTTAAGAATGATGCTCCGGTCCTCCCCCGCCAAGGATCACCAGAAGGATAGCCCCTTGAAGAGTCAAGGGATCATCAAAGATTCAGCGAATGAGAGGTGTTGCTTTACTGATCCACAAGTAGACAAGATCCGGTACTGCTTTCCGGCGAACACCTTTTTCAAACCCTTCGATCCCACTGTTCTGAGCGACTATATTTCTGAGACATAGGTAGCTTTTCCTGTTACCCCATTCACCATAGGATACACCTATCCTTTTCCAGCCTTTACCCAATCCTTTTTCTCCCTTACCGGCATCTCCTACATCCAAGCTATGCCGATGATCTGGAGGGTCTTATATACCCTTGAAAGGATTATAGAGCAGGAAGGGATTGATTTAGGAATGTCAGAACTGGCAGAGATGTATGATCTCATGACGTTTGGATCCCACCGATATCTGTTTAAGCGAAAACCCGGTGAAGAACACCCCATTTTTAAAGCCACCAAGAATGATACAAACTGGAAACGACGTTTTTTCTTTGTCAGAAGGGATTCTATTCCAAACGGAAAGGATCTACCAAGGAAGTGGTCCACTCATGGTAGGACAGAGGATCCTGAGAAGGATCACCAGATAGTCTTGTTTTTGTATAAGGATCACTAACACCCTTTTGTTTTATGTTATACAGCTGTCTCTGTTTCGCACCTCATACCATCACCTACCACCAAGGAAAAGCTTGCTGCTTTTAGAAGGCTTGAACCTGTAACCAGATCATTCAAGACAGACACCCAGGATTCACAAGAAGTATCCTCAGGTTCTGTCACCATGTCAAGTAAGTATCCTGTTCTTTGTATAGTTAAAGACTTAAATAAATAGTTAAATAGAAATAGGATAAGGATACTTATCTGTTTTGAATGTGTAGGTGCCGGAAAAGCTTCCAAGCCTGCCTCCCAGTTCAACATTGCCGACCTTGACACTGTTCGATCCAGAAAGAAGAAGTCCACTGCCAGCCCTAGTGTCTCCATCCCCAAGGCACCCACTAAAGGAAGGGGTGGCAAGAGGAGGAAAAACTCTGAGATAGAGGATCTACAAGGCCTGCCACTGATCCGCCACCAGTTCCTCGAATACTTCAATGACGTGAGGATCACCAATTCTGCCTAGGTATCCTACTTATTTGAGGATGGCTAAGTGGGCAGTGAAGCTTAGTGCTTATGATATAAGATATGAGCGCCATTAAATCCCAAGCCTTAGCTGACTTTGTGGCAAATTTCAGTAGTGACTTGCAAAAGGAAGCTAAGTTAGAAGTCCAACAGCTTGAAGAAACTAAGGATCCTTGGATACTCTTCACTGATGGAGCCTCTAATGTAAAAGGAACAGGGCTTGGAATACTACTAAAATCGCCACAGGGGGGCATAATACCCCACTCCATAGCTTTTGAATTTCAAACTACTAACAATGAGGCTGAGTATGAAGCCTTGATAGCTGGTTTGCAAATTGCTAATCATATGAGGATCAGGTATCCTGAGGTACATGTAAATTCATTATTAATCACTAATCACTTTAATGGATCCTATGCTGTTAAAGGGAAGAGAAAGGGAAGAGAATGCAGAGGCTGATGCATTAGCCAATCTAGGATCATCCTTGAAGATCCCGGAGGATATCAGGATCCCTATTATCTATATCCTGAATCCTGCTATTGAGGATTGTGTAGCCATGGAGATAGGAAAGGATTCTGCTATCGTCCCTACAGATGATACTCAATCTCATTCAGGATCATGGATCCTCCTAATCATGAGATACATACAACATGGAGAGATTCCTACAGGAGAAAACCCTAGGGCTTTCAAAATCAAGGTATCTCAATTTACAATATTGAATAATATGTTGTATAAACGATCTCTTGCAGGTCCATATCTAAGTTGCATTGAGGATCCTGAAATCCAAGAAGTCCTAAAGGATTTCCATGAAGGAGATTGTGGAAACCACACCGGGGGCAGAGCATTGTTCTCAAGGATCCTGAGGACAGGATACTATTGGCCCACAATGAAGAAGGATGCTGTGGAGTATGCCAAGAAGTGTGATCCTTGTCAGAGACATAGTAATATCCTTCACCAACCAGCAGAACTTTTACCTCCTATATCCTCTTCTTGGCCATTTATGAGATAGGGAATGGATATAGTTGGTAAGCTTCCTAAGGCACCTGGTGGAAAAGTATTTATGCTTGCTATGACTGATTACTTCTCCAAGTGGATAGAGGCTGAAGCCTTTGCTCAAGTCAGAGAAAAGGAAGTTATATCCTTTATTAAAAGAAACATTATTACTAGATTTGGTATCCCTTCTGAAATTGTTTGTGATAATGGATCCCAATTTATTGGGAGTAGAACTACTAACTTTTGTGACAGCTGGGGGATTAAGATGATAACATCAACACCAGTCCACCCACAAGCTAATGGTCAGGCAGAATCATCCAACAAGATCATCATCAACATTTTGAAGAAAAAGCTTGGATCCAAGAAAGGAAAATGGGCAGAAGAACTACCTTATGTACTATGGGCTGATAGGACAACTCCTAAGAATGCCACTGGCCAAACTCCATTTTCTTTGGTATTTGGGGCAGAATCAGTGATCCCTACAGAGATGGTGGTTCCAACTGCAAGAACAAGCATTCGTGATCCTGAAGAAAATGCTGAAAACTTGGTTCAAGACTTGGATACTATAGAAGAAATTAGGGATTTGGCAAGGATAAGGATGGCCAGTTATCAACAAAGGATGGCTGGAGCTTACAATAAAAATGTCAGGAACAGGAAATTCCAAGTTGGTGATATGGTGTTAAGGAAAGCATTTCAGAATACCACCAATCCTGCTGATGGAAATCTAGCACCAAAGTGGGAAGGCCCTTACTTGATTGAAGCTGAGGCAGGAAAGGGGGCATATCGACTGCTAACAATGGAAGGTGATTTGCTACCAAGAGCTTGGAATGCTGTCCACTTGAAGAGATACTTCATATAATAAGGATCCATGATCCTTACCTGACAAGTATCCTGTAAGGATCCTTACAGGGCAGAGGATCCGCATATTGGTAATGATCTAATCTCAAACTATTTCATTCATTAATTATCTTATATAAGGATAAGGATCCTGCATCCTTTATCCTCCTTTCACTTGATTCTGAGTTTTGAAGGTTCAGGTATCCTTAACAAAGGATTGAGTATCCACAGAAGTATCCAGTTATTTGGGCTTGACCCCAGTTATTTGGGCTTGACCACAGTTATTTGGGCTAGTCCCCAGTTTGGGCTTGTCCCCAGTTTCGCCAGTAGCGCACGATGATCCTGGTACAGTTCATGGCAATGGGACCAGTACCCGCTTTAGGGGCTGACAATTTTATTGTACTGGCTGTATTCAGGTTCCTACGTATAATGGTAGACGTACCATACATCCGTTCCTAAGGTTTCTAACGTTTTCACGTTAGCTAAGGTTTCGGCATTTTCATGTCGCTCAAGTTTGGATAGTCGCCAGTGAGGGCCATACTCCAGTTTACACAAGTTATATGGGCCTGACCCCAGTTTACATCCGTTTATTTGGGCTTGTCCCCAGTTTGTTGGGCTTGTCCCCAGTTATCCTTTGGGCTTGTCCCCTGTATATTGGGCTTGTCCCCAGAATTGTTGGGCTTGTCCCCAGTTGCTAACTTTTATCTTATATTGGCTTAGTCCCAAGTTGTATCCTATTTCAGGTTTTTGAAGCTAAACGACCAAGGATCCTTGATCTTTATCTTCTACTAAGGTTTGTCTTTTGGTTATCCTGATTATAAGTGTTTAAGGTTAGGATCCTAACTTGGATTCTCAGGTATGATCCTTAATTATTCTGATTTCATTTATCATTTACATGAGTGACCCTTATCCTTTGACAACTGAACTTGTGATCCTTAAACTATATTACTTTTCAGAACTTATCAACTATGGGATATGTGATCCTTGATCATATCCTTAACTTTTTGAGGATATTTATTAAATTTTTTCCTCTTTACTTAATAAATTCATACAAAATATACATCACAACAAGTGAAAAGTAAAGTATTTACAAGGATAGCAACACGGGAGATAGCCAAAAAGTTAAAATTATTTTATTCACAAAACATTTAAACCCTTCAAGGTTGTCAAAATGGTGTCCGTAGTTAACAGGTCTAGAAAGTGCAGGAATTAAAAGACGGCAGGATCACAATGGCTTCATCCCCCAAACAGAAGATCCCTCCACCATTTGTAATCCTACCTATTGTTCAAAGGATCCATGATCCTTAGCCCTAATTACTATTGTTCAAATACAACCCATCATTGTTTCAAAACACCATAACCAAAATAAAACTACCAAATTCTAAAAAATGGGCTCCGGCTACATCTAGAAATGTCCTTCATCGCCCATTCCTGCAGCCTACACCTTTGCTGCATCACCATCACCTTCACCAGCTCCTCCAGCTCCAGCATCACCCGCATGATCCTTGACTCCACTATCGCCATCCTCTATTGCTAGGACCTCATCACCCTCTTCTTCGTCGTCCAGCTCAGCTAACCTTGCCTTCCAGCCCTCTACGTCCCAGCTGCTCTTGTCAAAGTCAGGATCCAGAGCTTCTTGGGCCATCTGCAACTTGGTCTTGTACATAGCGATGGCAGCTGAAACTTTAGCATCATTGGTGATCTCATTTTTCTCTTGATTAGCAGTGATGTGAGCCAGGAAAAGTTCCCTCTTTACCAGATTGACATCATTTTCAAGGGTGGCTATCTTCTGATCCTTGGCCAACATCATCTTTTGGAGATCCACGCACTTTTGCTCAACCTCTTCAATACTGCCTACATAGTCTTCAATTTCAGCAAATTTCTGCAAAAAAGACAATGTAAAGTTTAGGATCAAATGATCCTCAAGTGGGCATGATAACTAAGCTAGGTCAGTGATCCTTACCTCAGCAAAGTACTCAAGGAACTGATGGCGGATCAGAGGCAGGCCTTCAAGGGTGTCGGTAGTCTTCCTTTTCTTGCCACCCTTGCCCTTAGAAGTGGTTGCCTTGGGGATCGTGACAGTTGGACTGGCAGCAAGCTTCTTTTTTGAGGATCGGACAGTGTCAAGGTCAGTGACACTGAATTTGGAGGCAGATCTTGAAGATTTTCCAGCACCTACATATCTAAAACAGATAAGTATCCTTATTTCATTTTAATTTAAGCATTTAATTACATATAAACATGGATACTTACTCGACATAGTGACAGAACCTGAGGATACTTCTTGAGAATCCTGGGTATTTGCTTGAAATGATCTTATTGCAGGATCAAGTCTCTGGAAAGCAGCAAGCCTTTCCTTCGTTGCAGGTGTTGTAATAAGGTGTGCGACAGTAATAGCTACAAAATAGAAACAAAAGGATGTTAATGATCCTCAGCAGAAACAAGGTCATCTGGTGATCCTTCTCAGGATCCTCTATCCTACCATGGGTGGTCCATTTTCTAGGCAGATCCTTTCCATCAGGGATGGAATCCCTTCTGACAAAGAAGAATCGCCGTTTCCAGTTTGTGTCGTTCTTAGTGGCTTTGAAGATGGGATGCTCTTCACTGGGTTTGTGTTTGAATAGATATCGGTGGGATCCATGGCTAACAAGGTCGTACATCTCTGCTAACTCCGACATTCCCAGATTAATTCCTTCATGTTCAATGATTCTTTCAAGGGTATACAAGACCCTCCAGATCATTGGCATAGCTTGAATGTAGGAGATGCCGGTGAGAGAAAAGAAGGATTGGGTGAAATCTGGAAAAGGATATGAGTATCCTATTACAAATGGTGTGACCGGAAAGGCTACCCAAGTTTCAGAAACATAGTCGCTCAGGACGGTGGGATCAAAAGTTTTGAAAACGGTGTTCGCCGGGAAACAATGGCGGATTCTGTCTATCTGTGGATCCGTGAAGCAGCATCGTTCCTTCACAGAGTCTTTGATGATTCCCTGGCTTTTTAGAGGTCTGTCCTTACGGTGATCCTTAGCCGGTGAAGATCTCAACATCATCTTGATCGCAGATAAAGATAAAGAAACAAGAAACAGAATTGAAAAGATGAAGAGAGAAAGGAAGGAGAAATACCTGATCAAATCTTCGAATGAAGATTTAAAGGATGAAACGCACGAATCTAAATGCTCTCTAACCCTTATCTCTAACTTCAATTTATAATGATGATCTTGCAGGGTAGTCACTTCAGTGACGTCAGGATGGCAACGGCTAGTCAGGAATCAACGGCTATATATCCGTTGGTTTGTTACGGATAAGAACGAGAAAATATAACTCGTTTATTTACAAATTACTCCTTATATTTTGGGGGTAATTGTTAGGGGAGGATTTTCCAATGATCAGTGATCCTCATTTACTGTTGGGCTTAGTGATCCTCAATTCTGTCTGAATTAGTGATCCTCAGAAAGTATTGTAGGATCAGGATCATGGATCATCATAAGGATCCTTATACTAACGATTGTCTGCTTTGAATATGATGTTGTTTTGCAGGAATACGAGCTTGGACTTGGTCTTAGCGATATTCCTGGAGCATATTCCCTACTTATTCCGCACGTGCTTGACTGAAATGGACGTTATGGAGGTCGTGGAGGACTTGCATGAAAGGCGGATAGTTAGTTAGTTAAGATATTTTCCAAATTTAAAAGGGGATAGCGAGCTAGATAAGAACACTTGGCTATTTTTAGCTTAACACACACACTCGCAACTGCTCTCACCAGCTCTCGACAATTCACTTGGCGATTACACACTTTTTTGCACATTACACTATAGTGATCCTTGTAACTAGCTCGCTATCATCCGAAGTTGTAATACATTTCTTGTTTAATCTGAGTTGGTGATCGGTAGTTTCCATCACCTGAGGTTTTTTATGCCGGAGATCAACTCTTGATCAAGGGCTTTTTCCTCGTATAAATCTTTGTGTCACTTGTTCATTATATTTCTGAGTGATCCTTAGCATTGTTCATTGATTCAAGCATCACCCCTCACAACAGAAAGTTTGGTTGCATTATCTTAGCTTGATTTTTGACCAAAACACCTATATTGAGGATAATGAATCCTGATGCATGTCATTCTTTTACCGAAATTTGCTGAGATCCAAATGCTCATGGATTCCTATGCTGAAGAGGCTGAGCAAAAGGAGCTGGACTTCCAAAAGTTGTACCTAGCTAAGGATCAGACCATCTCTTCCCTCGAGAAGGAGCTCAACTTGGTGAAAAAGAAGCTAGTCATGGCCCACATCACTGCTGATCAGGAGAAGGCTGAAGTGATGGAGGGTGCTAAGCTTTCCGCCACAATTGCTATGCTCAAAATTAAATTGCAGATGTCAAAGGAAGCTGAGGATCCTAGCTTTGACAGGACCACCTGGGACCACGAAGGTTGGATGGCCAAGCTGACTGAGCTAGACGATGAAGAGGAGGCTGGAGAGGTCCTGATGATTGAAGCCTGTGGCAGCGGGGTGAAGGATCAGGCCGAGGGTGCAGAGGTTGGGGGTGATGGTGATGCAGCGAAGGTGTGAGCTGCAAAAATGGGCGATGATGGAAATTTCTAGACGTGGCCGGAGCCCATTTTTTATGGTTTGGTAGTTTTTTTGGTTGTTGATGTTTTGATGTTAAACAATTGTTAGGATCGGAGGCTCTTATGAGAGTGTTTGTTTGTGTAAATTGAACAATCAATGAAGATGAAAACATGTCAAGTGCAGCGGAAATGAAAAACAAACTTTGTAAATACAATCAAAAAGGAGAATGTAGTTTGATAAACATTTGCTTTTCATAGAGTCGAAAGATTACAATTCAAAGCAAAAGATTACAATGCAAGCTTACAAACTAAAACTCCCCCTCAGCCTGATACCCCAAGGTTGGTTGCCCAAGATGAAAGGATTGAATTGAGGAGAAGAACTCACTCAAGACGATCAAATGTAACAGTACAGGGTACTGCTCCATTTATAGACAAACCAAACCACTGAGGCATCTCTGACGTCACCATGAAAGCGATGTCTAACAGCCTAACAACCTGTAACAACTGTTCCTATACAAACACTGCTATTCTAAACCACTGATTATACATAAGACAAGTAATACACTAAACTACTGCTATCTTCTTCCATCAGTGCTTTCCTCAAGGTTGATCAGTCCTTGAGTGGGCAGTGCTTTGTCATCAGTAGATAGGATCAGCAGTGTTTACTTCTTCAGGGCTTTGTCAGCAGTTGAAAGGGCAGCAGCAGTTGTATACGGACAGTGGACAGAGACCATCAGATGTTATAATCACTATCAAGGGAGAATATTTAGTGTAAACATCTGCTTATTATGAATCCACTGTTGTGAACCGGTTTTGGCTTTCATTATCTGTTCCTCTGGTAGGGTTCAATCCCAACAATCTCCCCCGGGAACAGATAATGCCAAAACCCTTCATTATTCTGGATTTTTATTTCTCATCAGAAGTTCCTTAGCTTGTCTTTTAAATTCCACTTCAAAGTCCTTGGAACTTGAATCATCCTCATCCCTGCATAGTGTAAGTTCAAGGAGATCCTGCAAATCTTCAACACTAAGGCCTAGTGCTTCTTTCCTTGATATATACTTCACTTCACCATTGGATCTGACCAAGGTCAATACGTGGGTCTTTTGATCAGACATCCACTTTAGTACTTTTGAACCCAATGGGTTTCTTGGGAGAGATTTATTCACTGATGAGCTTGGAGATTTTGGCCTTGAGAAAAATTGTAAAGCAGTATCCTGAACTTCAGACATTCGTTTAAAAGCCTCTTCTATGACTTCATTTGCTGCAGCTATGTCTTCTGCAGCTTCTTGTTCAATCAGCTCTTGCCTTTTTCTTTGTTCAAGTTCAGTGTCTGAGATATCTGCTGCAGGTTTGGTTAATACCTTTTTGAAAAGGTTTTGAAGGCTCACTGAACTATCTTCTTTTAGACCCATTTTCTTGATGGCTTCTGTGAAGTACTCAGCTTCCTTTTCTTTTTCTTCTTCACTGGTCAGCAGTTTTCCTTTTTCTTGGTTTCCCACAAGGATAGGGTTATTTGCTGATGTGAGCAGTGTTTTAAGAGCATCCAGCTTTTGTTCCATCTTGTTGTAGTCTGGCTTTTTAGAAGTGTCTGAAACTGTTATCCTTCTTTTCTTCAGCCGTTCATAAGCTTCGTCGGTGTACTGCTTTGTCCATTTTGCTATGGCTTCAGCAGTATCCACCTTAGCATCTATCAGTTCCTGCTTTTTCTTTTTGTATTCAGAAGTAAGATCAGCAATTAGCTTTTTGTACTTATTCCAATTTGGATCTGTCTTCTTCTTACTTGGATCATTTTTAATCCTTTCAATCCTGTTTGCTTCATGCTTCACCGCAACCAATGGCCACTCTTCAAATTGATTTTCTTCAGCTTGATAGAATTTTTCTTTCATTATATATGCAAGATATTCTTTTCTCATTGCTTTTCGTTGATCTGTCTTTTCTTTGATCAGATCTTGTGCATAGTCTTCCATCAACTTGACTTTTGTGAGCAAGAGTACCATTTTTTCTGCAATGGCTTCATCACCTTCATCTTTGCATTCAAGCTTAGCTCTAATCCTTGCTTGCCTTGCTTTCATTTCGTGATATTCATCCATGTTTTCTGGGACTATGAAGCCAATGAGAGAAGGAAATCTTCTTTTTGAAGGATCTTCCTCGGTGTAAAATTGTCTCATCTCATTTTTCACAGCATCTAGTTCCAGTGGATATTTTGCGGCAACAGGATCATATTTTTCATCAGTGGCTTGAGTTGTTTCTCTTTTTCTTTCGTGAAGCTTTACGGATGAAGAGGGTTTTGGTTGTGATGTAGGGATGATGAGAGCTGTGGTGGATGGTTGACAAACAACTGTGTGAAACAACTGGTGTTTCAACCTCTGTTGTCACTACAACTACTGATGTGTCAGTAGATGTCTTCTGCTTTTGAGCAGGGGTTGAAAGTGGTAAAGTACTTTTTTATGGTGGTGAATCATAGGGTATGAAAATCCTTTTCCTTTTTATTGTAGGAGAGGCTGATGATGTCTTGGGTGGATCAGTGGTTTGAGTTTGAGTGGCAGTGGTTTGTGATTGACTAACAACTGTTGAAACAACTGGTGTTTCAACCACTGTTGTCATTACAACAGATGTTGTAACATCTGCTGTCTTCTGCTTTATGGCAGGAGGCGATGGTGGTGATATGGTTGTAGATGATGATGATGGTAGGGCAGTGGTTTTGGTGGTGTGTGGTGAAGTTGTGTGTGTTGATGAGATGACAGCTGTTTGGCTAGCAGTTTTTGAAACCACTATTGTATCAGTTGTTTGGATAGAAGTTTGAGATTTTGTGGTTTGAGGTTTAGATATCTGTTTTTCTTTTTCCGGTTCAACATAGACACCATCCTCAATTCCCTTCATCTTCAACTGCTGGATTTTCTCCCCCTTTTTGGCATTATCTGGAAGGGGGTTATCCATGAAAAGGATAGTAGAGGGAACTTTTCCACCATGACCAGTGCTTTCTATATGAGCCTTGATAGCTTTAATATCTGCTTGAGTATCTTTAAATCTTGCTTCCACCATGTTTGTCAGCATTTGTACATGTATTGCATGCTGCTGATCAGCCATTTGTTTTTGTTTTTCAAGCATGGGTTGAAAGAGATTCCAGAGCTCATTTGCCGCAAATGCTTGAGTTGGAGCAGTTGCTTGAAGTGGAACAGGTGCTTGTGGTGGAACAGCACTGGATTGTGCTTTTTGAGCTTTTAGAATCTCTTGCACCATTTCCTTTATTTCAGCAACTGATGTTTCAAGTTTTTTAACTCTGCCCGTCAATTCCTGATATTTTGAATCATCACCCACTTTAATAGGATCATCTGATTCCCCACCAGCAGTGGTTGTATCAATGTGTGACTTAGGAACTGAGTCCCAAAAATCATCCATTGATGCCCCTTGTTCTCGGTACCGGGGACTTCTTTCTTCAGCACTTGAGAACCCTTTGATTGTACCAGTGGTCAAAACATTTTCACTTGTGGTCATCAAAGGTGCTATAGAAGAAATTGCCTTCAAGGGAGTCTGACTGATGAAACAACTGTCCAAATGTAGATCTGTTGATCCAACATTTGTAGTTGCTGCTCCACTTGAACTACTATCAGGAATTATCTGTAACTCCTGCAGTGTAGCCTCCTCAGTTGTTGCTGGGATAGCAGAGGTAGTAGCATCAGACCCAGTCACTTATGGGAGTATACTCTCAGTGATAGGTGATAGAGAGGAACTGGTTTGTGTCTGAGCTATAGCAACTGCATGAAACAAGGGTATTATGGATTGTGGCATTATGATTGGTGAGGGTATGGGTGTTGAAAGAGACATGTCCTTGGGATCAGGACTGAGGAAGATGGATCCGAGTGGATTCATAGCTTCATATTGTGGGGTCCCTGTGCTTACAACCTGATCCTTTTGTGAGGATGCAGGAGGAGTTTGAGGTAAAGGTGGAGATCTTTCTACCAACTGCTGTGAGGAAGTAGCAGCAGTGGTTTGTGGTGACATTTGTGTTGTCACAGGCATTTGCTCTGGGATCTCATCTTCCAGAGTTGCCTTTGTTTTGGGTTTGGGGGGCTTTCTGGATGATTTCTTTTTGGTCTTTTTGGTGATGGCAGGTGTGGGTTTCAAAGCAGTGGTTGTGCTGCTATGATCACCTGGAGTAGTGGGCTCAGCAGCAGATGTCTGAAGAGCAGTGGTAGCTGCTAAATTCTGCTCAGACACCTCTGCTTTTGTTTTTATAGGTGCCAACATTCTAGTGAATGTTTCAGGTGTTAAACCTTTTATTTGAAAATAAACACCTTGTTTGAGCAAATTTTCATTTTCTTTTTCAAATTTTTGTTTGAAATGGTAGCTTAGAAACCTTGGAAAAAGTAAAAATGCTTTACTATCAACGTTTTTTATCAAGTCATTAAAGATCTCCTGGGAATAATTGTAATTTTCATTATTTAAAATAGCATAGCCCAGACATTGAATCTTCAATGGTATTTCATTAAACGTTGTTATTTTATTCGAAACACACATCAAAAGTGTGTGAAATAAAAACCTTGGTGTAGAAGGGAAGTAACCTTTTTGTAAGGTATCTACCTTTGATTGTTCTGCATATCCCCTTTTCAGAAAATTAGTTTTCGACTCGTTTTTATCAAATGAAGTTTTACCTTTCTGATCATCGAGTTTAAAGACTTCTGAGATTGATTGCGGAGTAATTTGAATCGCTTTACCCTGTATCGAGGAGTTGATGGCTATGACTTTACCGTCTTGTTTTTCAAGTGTAGCCTTTTTTTCCAAAACTCTCTCCGGGTTTCAGGTAAATGGGAGCATCTGCTATCAACAAAGTTCTGTACTTTGATTCAGATAATATGTCGATGATGGAATCAAAGGTGTGGTTATTTGTGGGTTTTGTGAGGAGACCCAAGTAGTTGTGAGGGAATTTGTACGGGATTTCAATGGGTTCTTCGACCGTTTGAGCGACCTCTTTGGAAGATGATGATGATTTTGTCTTTGATTTTGATTTTGATTTCGTCATTTTGATGAGAACGATAGAAGAATGATTTGAGATGAAAGGTGGGAAACTGCTTTGAGAAGAGAATTTTGGAATTCAATTCGACAGTGTAAAAACCCTGTTTAGGGGTTTAGGGCAGGGTTTTATTTAGGGAAAAAGTGAATGCTGATGTGGCAGCGGTTACAAAGATCCGAGGGCTAAAAACTGACCACGTGCCAACCTCTGATGAAATGGATGAAGAGTTGAGAACAGTTGTTTTGAGAGCCACTGATGAAACAAGCATCAGTGGTTACAACGGTAATAATGTGACAATAGTAGATGATTTTTACTATCAGTGGATAAGGCACTGATTTTGAGCATCAGTGCTTGCCAGGATAATGAAAGGAACAGAGGTTGACTTTCAGCAGTTAACAATATTTAGGAAGCAGATGTTTGAGCAAAACAGTGATTAGGGTAATTGGTAAAGATTTGAAAGACAGGTATGACAGCAACTGTTTTCAAAATTTTTCTTTCAAGGTTTTGCCACATGTCAATTACACATTTTGAAGCTTTTACACATTTAACAGTGGTTTAGTACCCTAGATGATGTATACTTTTTACCAAGGCAACTCATTCTTGTTATAATATTTAAATTGAAACATGAGTACCCAAGTATTTTAAGATCGGTTAACAATCAATCTTTTGCATAGTGTAAAAACAAACTTGAGTTTGACATGACCTTGACAAATGTACCATTTTCTTTTGATCTATTTTGAGGATAATATTACCAACAAAAATAAGGTCATATATCCTGACAGGAGATTGACACTTTTACTATCAAAAACCAGTAAAAATTTCAAAATATATTATTCCTAAAAAAATAAAGAATAATATATCCTGCTTTATTCGAGAAAATCCTTTTTCAAGAAAAATAATTAAAGGATTTTCTGAAAACAGCACCAAAAGAACCTGGTAGAATTTTAATAAAGCACATGATCATCTCATACTCAAGTTTATGAAAATGGTTAGTGGTTTGACAACAGTGGTATGAAATTGTAAGTACATTTTGTCCACTGTTTGGTGCCATTTTCCCGTTGATTGATTGACAACAGAAATGAGGACACATGTTCACATGAGTTTTTGAAAAGCCTGTTATAGACTTGGTTATCATGTGAAGATTCTGAAAATTTGTCTAGTCCTCTTGTAAATTCATTCACAGGGAATACTATTATTACAAAAACTTTCCTGAACCAATGATTGCACATAGTTGCTTAATAACTATTGTTACCCCAATCTTTGACTCTTAAGTGTTTTATGTTTATACTCTTTTCTTCTGTCTTCAAAAGTTTTGAGATAAAAACACTTCTGAGTTTTTATGAATTTTCTTATTCCCTTTTTACCCTTCCCATTCATAAGTAATGACATACTTACTGGGAGGTCTTTATTGAAGGAATACTTAATCCAAAATCATTTTGCAGTAATGCTTTAAGAGGTTTAGCCATATTTATACAAATTTCTGACCAACCTCACATTACATATGATACGGACTATCTTGACTCCTGTTTTCTTAATGTATTTTAACAGAGTTAATTTGTTCCTTTTGAGGATCTCAACCTGTTTTCAATACATAAGATTTAATGACTAAAGTTTTAATTTCCCTCTTTTTATGCTAGCAAAAACACCAATGTTTATATGAACATAGGTTTTTGTTAATTTGAGGTTCATACTTTAGTATTTAATATAATGAAAACATCACAAATTTCATAACAATAATTGAAATCAATTTTCAAAAGAAGAATTAATACCATAGTTTAACAGACATGTTTTAGATCTGAAAACTATGAGTGATTTGTGCATGACCTCACATGTTGTGTGAAATTTGTTTGTCTTATGACATCTTGGTTTTTTTTAAAGAGTGTTTGAATAACAGCTTTAAACCTGATCACACGTTACTCTGTTTTTCAACTAAATGCAACCAACCTTAGTATCAACAAATTTTGAGCTGAACTGTTATGTCAAATTGACTGTTAGATCGAATTTGACTGTCCAAGCTCTGATACCAATTGTTAGGATCGGAGGCTCTTATGAGAGTGTTTGTTTGTGTAAATTGAACAATCAATGAAGATGAAAACATGTCAAGTGCAGCGGAAATGAAAAACAAACTTTCTAAACACAATGAAAAAGGAGAATATAGTTTGATAAACATTTGCTTTTCATAGAGTCGAAAGATTACAATTCAAAGCAAAAGATTACAATGCAAGCTTACAAACTAAAACTCCCCTTCAGCCTGATACCCCAAGGTTGGGTGCCCAAGATGAAAGGATTGAATTGAGGAGAAGAACTCACTCAAGACGATCAAATGTAACAGTACAGGGTACTGCTCCATTTATAGACAAACCAAACCACTGAGGCATCTCAGCTGACGTCACCATGAAAGCGACGTCTAACAGCCTAACAACCTGTAACAACTGTTCCTATACAAACACTGCTATTCTAAACCACTGATTATACATAAGACAAGTAATACACTACACTACTGCTATCTTCTTCCATCAGTGCTTTCCTCAAGGTTGACCAGTCCTTGAGTGGGCAGTGCTTTGTCATCAGTAGATAGGATCAGCAGTGTTTACTTCTTCAGGGCTTTGTCAGCAGTTGTATACGGACAGTGGATAGAGACCATCAGATGTTATAATCACTATCAAGGGAGAAGATTTAGTGTAAACATCTGCTTATTATGAATCCACTGTTGTGAACCGGTTTTGGCTTTCATTATCTCTTCCTCTGGTAGGGTTCAATCCCAACAACAATGCTGGTTTGTAATAACTCTAAACAATAGTTCTTAGGTTTAAGGATGACTGATCCTTCAGACAATAGGTAGGATAACAAATGGTGGAGGGATCCTCTATTTGGGGGATGAAGCCATTGTGATCCTGCCGCCTTTCTATTCCTGCACTTATTTAAAACTTATTATCATGGACACCCTTTACCTACCCCAACGGACGGGCCACGGATTGCTGCTAGATGCTTGGGGAAGGTCATTTTGACAACCTTTAGAGGGTTAACCTTTTGCTAAATAAATAAAAGTTTAATCTTTTGGCTTATCATGTGTTGTTATTTTTGTGAATACTTTACCTTTCAATTGTTATGATACACTTTGTTTGAATTCAAAAGTTATGAACAAAATTTTAGTAGATTATGTCAAAAAGTTTAGGATATGATCAAGGATCAAATATCCTATAATCGAAAAATTCAAAAAAGTGATGTAATTTAAGGATCATGTATCCCTATTGTCAAAGAATAAGGGTCACTTAAATAGATAAAGAATAAAATTAAGGTGATTAAGGATCATACCTGAGAATCCAAGTTAGGATCCTAAACCTTCAATACTTACAATCAGGATAACCAAAAGACAAACCTTGTTAAAAGGTTAGGATCAAGGATCCTTAGTTGTTTAGCTTCAAAAACCTGAAATGGAATACAACTTGGGACTAAGCCAATATAAAAGAAGAGTTAGCAACTGGGGACAAGCCCAACAATCTGGGGACAAGCGCAAAAAACTGGGGACGAGCCCAAAAAACTGGGGAAAAGCCCAAAGGATCTTGTGTAAACTGGAGTATGGCCCTCACTAGCGACTATCCAAACTTAGTGACATGAAAATGCCAAAACCTTAGCCAACGTCAAAACGTTAGAAACCTTAGGAACGGATGTATGGTACGTCTACCATTATACGTAGGATCCTGAATACAGCCAGTACAATGAAATTGTCAGCCCCTAAAGCGGGTAGTGGTCCCATTGCCTTGAACTCCACTAGGATCATCGTGCGCTACTGGCGAAACTGGGTACATGCCCAAATACTGGGGACAAGCCTAAAAAACTGGGGACAAGCCCAAAAAACTGGTGACAAGCCCAAATACCGGGGACAACCCCATAAAACTTAAGAGACTTATGTGGATACTTGATCCTTTGCTAAGGATACATCAATCTTCTGCAAAACTCAGAACTAAATCAAAGAAGGATAAAGGATCCACGATCCTTCTCCTTGTAAATAGGTTAATTAAAGAAGTGGATAAATTGAGGTTAGATCATTACCAGAGTGAGGATCATCTATCCTCTAAGGATCCTTCATGAACATCGGACATGAAAATAGCTAAGGATCCTGGATCCTTATTACATGAAGTATCTCTTCAGGTGGATAACATTCCAAGCTCTTGGTAGCAAATCACCTTCCATTGTTAATAACCGATATGCCCCCTTTCCTGCCTCAGCTTCAATAGGACAGGGGTCTTCCCACTTTGGTGCTAACTTGCCATCAGTAGGATTTGTGGTATTCTGAAATGCTTTCCTCAACACCATATCACCAACTTGGAACTTTCTGATCTTGACATTCTTATTGTAGGCTCCAGCCATTCTTTGCTGATAACTGGCCATCCTTATCCTTGCCAAATCTCTGAGTTCTTCTATGGTGTCTAAGTCTTGAACCAAGTTTTCAGCATTTCCTTCAGAATCACGGATGCTTGTTCTAGCAGTAGGAACCACCATCGCGGTAGGAATCACTGATTCTACTCCAAATACTAAAGAAAATGGAGTCTGGCCAGTAGCATTCTTGGGGGTTGTTCTATCATCCCATAGTACATAAGGTAGTTCTTCTGCCTATTTTCCTTTTTTGGATCCAAGCTTCTTCTTCAAGTTATTGATGATGATCTTGTTGGATGATTCTGCTTGACCATTAGCTTGTGGGTGGACTGGTGATGATGTTATCATCTTAATCCCCCAGCTGTCACAAAAGTTAGTAGTTCTACTCCCAATAAATTGGGATCCATTATCACAAACAATTTCAGAAGGGATACTAAATCTGGTAATAATATTTCTTTTAATAAAGGATATCACTTCTTTTTCTCTGACTTGAGCAAAGGCTTCAACCTCTATCCACTTGGAGAAGTAATCAGTCATGGCAAGCATGAACACTTTTCCTCCTGGTGCTTTGGGAAGTTTGCCAACTATATCCATTCCCCATCTCATGAATGGCCAAGAAGAGGATATAGGGTGCAGGAGCTCTGCTGGTTGGTGAAGGATATTACTATGTCTCTGACAAGGATCACATTTCTTGGCATAATCCACAGGATCCTTCTTCATTGTAGGACAATAGTACACTGTCCTTAGGATCCTTGAGAACAGTGCCCTGCCGCCAGTATGGTTTCCACAATCTCCTTCGTGAAAATCCTTTAAGACTTCTTGGACTTCAGGATCTTCAATGCACCTTAGATATGGTCCTGCAAGAGATCGTTTATATAACATGATATTTAATATTGTAAATTGAGATACCTTGATTTTGAAAGCTCTGGGGTTTTCTTCTGTAGGAATCTCTCCATGCTGTAAATATCTCATAATTGGAAGGATCCATGATCCTGAATGAGACTGTGCATTATCACTGGGAACGATTGTAGAATCCTCTTCTATTTCCATAGCTATATGATCCTCAATAGCAGGAGCCAAAATATGGATGATAGGAATTTTGATATCCTCTGGAATCTTTAAGGATGACCCAAGGTTGGCCAATGCATCAGCTTCTGCATTTTCTTCTCTGGGTACCTGTCTCAGACTAAAGGAAACAAAAGAGAGTGCCAATTCCTTGACTATCTCTAGGCATTTGATTAGTCGTTCACCTTTAACAGCATAAGATCCATTAAAGTGATTAGTGATTAACAATAAATCTACGTGTACCTCAAGATACTTGATCCTAATATGCTTGGCAATTTGCAAACCAGCTATCAAGGCCTCATATTCAGCCTCATTATTAGTAGTTTGAAACTCACAAGCTATTGAGTCGGGTATTATGTCCCCCTATGGCGATTTTAGTAGTATTTCAAATCCTGTTCCTTTGACATTAGAGGCTCCATCAGTGAAGAGTATCCAAGGATCCTTAGTCTTTTCAAGCTGCTGAACTTCTAACCCAGCTTGTCTTTGTAAGTCACTACTAAAATCTGCCACAAAGTCAGCTAAGGCTTGGGATTTGATGGCAGTCCTTGGTTCATATCTTATATCATAAGCACTAAGCTTCACCGCCCATTTAGCCATCCTTCCTGACATTTCAGGTTTCCTGAGAACATTCTTAGTTGGAAAGTTAGTCTTAACAATAATGGCATGAGTTTCAAAATAATGTCTTTGTTTAGTAGATGCTATAATCAAAGCAAGGATAAGTTTTTCTAAATATGAATACCTGGATTCAGCATCAAGCAAACTCTTACTTACATAATAGACAAGATGTTGTGTACCTTCGTGATCTTTAACAAGGACTGCACTTACTGCTTTAGAGGATACCGCTAGATATAAGGATAATATATCCCTTTTTTTGGTTTCATCAAGGCAGGAGCTGAGGATAGGTAATCCTTAAGGGCTTTGAGAGCATTCTCATGCTTTTCAGTCCACTCAAATTTCTTGTTCTTTCTCAAAATGTCATAGAATTCCTTTCACTTTTCTAATGACTTTGATATGAACCTGTTCAAGGCTGCGATCCTCCCTGTCAACCTTTGCACATCCTTAGCATTGGCAGGAGATTTGATATTCACAATTGCCTTGATTTGCTCTGGACTTGCTTCTATGCCTCTTTTTGTTACCATGTAGCCTAGGAACTTACCTGCTTTAACACCAAAGTGACACTTTGAAAGATTCAATTTCATATTGAATTTGTTAAGGATAAAAAATGCTTCCTCTAGGTCTCTAAGGTGATCCTCAGCTTTCTTGGACTTAACCACCATGTCATCTATATAGACTTCCATAGTGTATCCTATTTGTTCCATAAACATCATATTGACTAGCCTTTGATAAGTAGCACCTGCATTCCTTAGTCCAAAAGGCATAACAATATAATAATAGATACCAGTTGGGGTCATAAAGGCTGTATCCTCTTGGTCAGATGGTTCCATCTGAATTTGTTGAAATCCAGATGAAGCATCCATAAAAGTCAACAACTCATGACCCGCGGTAGCATCCACCATGGAGTCAATGTGGGGTAATGGGAAAGGATCCTTGGGACATGCCTTGTTTAAATCAGTGAAATCGACACATACCCTCCACTTTCCGTTTTTCTTTTGAACAACAACCACATTGGCTAACTATCTTGGATACTTAACCTCTCTAATCATACCTGCTCGGAGCAGCTTGTCTACCTCCTCCTAGATAATGGCATTCCTCTTAGGTGAAAACTTCCTCCTCTTTTGATGTATGGGTTTGAATGACCTGTCAATGCCAAGCTTATGAGTAATTATATCTTTTGAGATACCTATCATGTCTTCATGCTTCCAGGCAAAGGTTGTTTTTCTCCTCTAGAGGAAGAATACCAAATCCTGTTCAATGCTGCTGAGGATCCCTGATCCTATGAAGACTTTCGATTCAGGATCATGAGGATCCATAAGGATATCTTTCACATCTTGTTCTCTTGCCTCCAGGACATCTCTTGGAGGATGCTTTAATTTTTATTGCTCCCTTGGTCTTGAGGCTGGCTTCATTGATGAGGTATAGCAATTCTTTGCTTCTTGTTGGTCACTCTCAATCTTTATCACCCCCCATGGACTAAGAAGCTTTACACACTGATGATATGTAGATGCAACTGCTTTTATGTCATGTATCCATGGCCTGCCAAGGATAACATTGCAACAGGATAAGTAATCTATAACACAAAATTTTTGAAAAGAATTAAGTCACTCTATATATATGGGAAGCTTAATGTCCCCCAATGTATTCTTGGTTTCTCCACTGAACCCCACAAGAACTGAGGATCTTGGGATGATTTCTGATTCAGGTATATTCATCTTTTTCAGGATATCAAGCTGAATGATATTCCCTGAGCTTCCTCCATCTATTAAGATCCTGCGAACAAAATGATTAGCTATAAACAAAGTAATAACAAGACCATCATGATGAGGATCTTGAAAATCCACTCGATCATCCTCATCAAATGTTATAACTTTTTCCTGTGTAACAGTAGAGGTTCGGATGGGTCTGTCCCCATTATCCATCTTGGTCTCCTTGGCATGCCTTTTGGCTGCTGAAAAGGAAATGCCACATATGTCTGATCCACCGGATATGAAGTTTATAATTTGTGCATCTGCCGGAGGAGCAGGAGCTCTTTCTGGAACCTTTTCAGGATCCTGGATCCTTGACTTTTTTCTACCCAAAAGCTCCTTTAAGTCCTCCTTGCTTAACAAATAACCGATTTCTTTTCTAAGTGCAAGACATTCTTCAGTGAGATGTCTGAAATCCTCATGATATGCACACCATTTGGACTTGTCTTTCGTTGCAGCTGGCTTATCACTTTTCCTGGGCCATCTTGCTTTCTCACCTAAATTCTGCATTGCAAGGGTCAGTTCATTTTTATCAACAGAAAAACAGTATTCAGAAATGGGAGGATAATCCTCATCATCCTCTTCCTGTTCTACTGCATGCACGTTCTGGTTGTCAGACTTGTTATAAGATTTGGACTTGTTGTTCCTGAAGTAGGATCCTTGTTTTTCCTGCTTCGAGGATCCTGCCAGTCTTTCCTGGATCCTTTTATCATCCTCTAGTCGGATGAATCTAAGGGCCCTGGTTCTAACTTCATCGAGATTCGTGCAAGGGGTCATGATAAGATCATCATAGAACAATGAATCCCTAAGTAAACCCATTTTGAAGGCTTCTGCAGCCGTAGCAATATCCAAATTAGGAATATCCAAGGATTCTTTACTAAACTTAGTGATATAGTCTCTAAGTGATTCATTTTGACCTTGTGTTACCCTATATAGATCACTAGTTAAACGTTCAAATTTTCTGCTACATGAGAATTGGCTATTAAACAGATTAACTAGATTAGCAAATGAAGTAATAGAGTAAGGGGGAAGACTTAGCATCCATTTAAGAGCTGATCCTGTCAGTGTGGATCCGAAACCCTTGCATAGACATGCTTCTTTTAACCTCTCAGGATTTTGATTGATCTCCATCCTTTCTCTATATTGAGCTACGTGCTCTTCAGGATCCGTTGAACCATCATTTAGCTTCATGGTTGGTATTTGGAACCTCTTTGGAATTTCTTCATCACAAATGGGTGGTACAAAATGAGATATCATGTGGCTTCCATCTGCAATTTCAGGAATGGGCATAACCACTCCTAGAACGCTGGATATCATATCCTTCAGTTTCTGTAATTCCCTAGCTATAGCTTGATTGATACTTGTATCCTGCACAAAGCCATGGTTAGTGTTATAAGAATTATTCAAAGTGTTACCTCCTGAAGGATTCAAGTTTGGAATTCCAGATGTGAATCCATATTGATGGGATTCTGGTACAATTGAGGGACCAGATGATGCAATGGTCTGCATTGGAATGAAGTCTCCTAGGTAAACGTCTGAAGTTCTGGGTTGCACATTCCTTAAGAATCCTTGATCCTGAAAGATGTTGGATCCTTGATGTGATGTGACTGGGGGTCTTGGAGGATAATCCATGGATCCCTAAACCTGGATGAGGATCCTTGAACCTGAAAGGGGGATCCTTGAACCTGGGAGGATCCTTGAAGCTAGGAGGATCCTTGAACCTAGGAGGATCCTAAAACCTGGGGGGATCCTGAAACCTAGGAGGATCCTAAAACCTGGGAGGATCCTTGAACCGCGCGCGTCCCCATATGTCCTCCTGAGCTAACGAAGGATCCCTGATGCTGGAAAGAGGATCCCAAAGGCAGAAAAGAGGATCCTGAAGACTGGAAGTGGGACTCGAAAGCCTGACTCATAGTTGTTGATCCATAACGCATTCTCAATGGTCCACTCTGGTACTGGATATCCGGCGCTGCAGATTGTAGGGTGGTTATAGCTGGAGTGTCAAAATCCAGTAATCTAGGTACTAGTGGAGAGTGATCCTCCGCTGATCTCTTCAATTTTTTGATGTCATCAATCTCTCAAAGGATCCTGTCATTAGTTTTGTCCTGCTGCTGCATGTAATCCCTCATCTGCAAAATCAAAGAATAAAGATCACTGTTAGAATGACTAGAAGAAACAGCAGAAGTTGGTGGTTTTGAGAAAACGGGTCTTTGTTTCTTCGCAGCATTTTTAGCATTCTTCTGGGATCCAAAAGGTGGTGGAGGCAAAGGTGGGATGCCCTGTGAAGAAGTGACCGCCAGCATAGAGCTTGAAGTGTTCTTTGTTGAAGAAGCCATATAGTTGAAGATAATGAACCGAAATGAATAAAATTTTCCAGAAATGAAGCACCAATTGCCTCACGGTGGGCGCCAAACTGTTTTGGTCAAAAATCAGACTATGATAATGTAACCAAATCTTCTTTTATGAGGTATGATGCTTGAATCAATAAGAAAAGGTATAAACAACTTGTAAATGAAATGAACAAGTGACAGAAGGATTTATACGAGGAAAAAGCCCTAGATTAATGTATGATCTCCGGCATAAAAAACCTCGGGTGATGGAAACTACCGATCACCAACTATAATTAAACAAATGATCGTTACAACTCGTGATGATAACAAGCTTGTTACAAGGATCACTAGTGTGCAAAATGTATGAAATCGCCTATGTATTGCAGAGAGCTTGCGAGAGTGTGTGTGTTTGCTAAATGTTCTAACTATCTAGCTTGTTATCCCCTTTAAAAATAGAAATAATCTAAATAACAAACTATCCGCCAAATGTGCAAGCTACCCACGACTTCTATAACGGTCATTCCAGCCATGCACGTGCAGAATATTAGAGCATATTCCCCAGGAATATCGGCAAGACCAAGCCCCACTCATTCATTCCTGCAAGACAAGCTTAAATATAATGGAATCAACCGTTAGTGTTAGGATAACAATTAGGATCCTGGATCCTTAATCCTGCAACGTCTTCTGAGGATCCTTAATTCAAATAGAATTGAGGATCCGTGATCCTGGCTGCACTTGAGGATCCGTGATCCTTAGGCTTGGAAAATCCATCCCTAACATGCTGTTAGAACATTCCAGGCCAAAACAAAGGATTCACAAGAAGTATCCTCTGGTTCAGTCACCATGTCAAGTAAGTATTCTCATTTATGCAAAATTAAACATTTAAATAGATATAGAATAAGGATACTTCTCCGTTATTTGTCCTTTGTAGGTGCCGGAAATCTTCAAAATCAGCCTCTCGCTTCAGCGTCCGTGATCTTGACGCATTTGCTTCTTCCAGGTCCGGCAAAAAACGACTTGCTGCTAGTCCTAGCATCCCAGTTCCTAAGGCTGTCAGCACCAAAGGCAAGGGTGGAAAGAAGAGGAAAACCGCTGACACTCTTGAAGGCTTACCTCTCCTCCAGCATCCGTTTGAGGAATACGTCTCTGAGGTAAGGATCCTTGATCCTTAAATCTGTTCTACCCATATAGAGGATAATGGATCCTGATGCGTGTCATTCTTTTACAGAAATTTACTGAGATCTAAATGCTCATGGGTTCCTATGCTGAAGAGGCTGAGCAAAAGGAGCTGGACTTCCAAAAGCTGTACCTGGCTAAGGATCAGACCATCTCTTCCCTCGAGAAGGAGCTCAACTTGGTGAAAAAGCAGCTGGTCATGGCCCACATTATTACTGATCAGGAGAAGGCTGAAGTGATGGAGGGTGCTAAGCTTTCCGCCACAATTGCTATGCTCAATATTAAATTTCAGATGGCAAAGGAAGCTGAGGATCCTAGCTTTGACAGGACCACCTGGAATCAGGAAGGTTGGAAGGCCAAGCTGGCTGAGCTAGACGATGAAGAGGAGGCTGGAGAGGTCCTGATGATTGAAGCCAGTGGCAGCGGAGTGAAGGATCAGGCTGAGGATGCAGAGGCTGGGGGTGATGGTGATGCGGCGAAGGTGTGAGCTGCAAAAATGGGAAATGATGGAAATTTCTAGATGTGGCCGGAGCCCATTTTTTATGGTTTGGTAGTTTTTTTTGTTTTTGATGTTTTGATGATAAACAATGCTGGTCTGTAATAACTCTAAACAATAGTTCTTCGGTTTAAGGATCACTGATCCTTCAGACAATAGGTAGGATAACAAATGGTGGAGGGATCCTCTGTTTGGGGGATGAAGCCATTGTGATCCTGCCGTCTTTCTATTCCTGCACTTATTTAGAACTTATTATCATGGACACCCTTTACCTACCCCAGCGGACGGGCCACGGATTGCTGGTAGATGCTTGGGGTAGGTAATTTTGATAACCTTTAGAGGGTTAACCTTTTGCTAAATAAATAAAAGTTTAATCTTTTGGCTTATCATGTGTTGTTATTTTTGTGAATACTTTACCTTTCAATTGTTATGATACACTTTGTTTGAATTCACAAGATAAGAATAAAACTTTAGTAGATTACGTCAAAAAGATTAGGATATGATCAAGGATCAAATATCCTATAAACGATAAATTCAAAAAAAAGGTGATGTAAATTAAGGATCATGTATTCCTGTTGTCAAACAATAAGGGTCACTTGTATAGATAAAGAATAAAATTAAGGTGATTAAGGATCATACCTGAGAATCCAAGTTAGGATCCTAAACCTTCAATATTTACAATCAGGATAACCAAAAGACAAACCTTATTAAAAGGTTAGGATCAAGGATCCTTAGTTGTTTAGCTTCAAAAACCTGAAATGGAATATAACTTGGGACTAAGCCAATATAAGAGAAGAGTTAGCAACTAGGGACAAGCCCAAAAAACCGGGGACAAGCCCAAAAAAACTGGGGACAAGCCCAAAAAACTGGGGATAAGCCCAAAAAACTGGGGACAAGCCCAAAGGATCTTGTGTAAACTGGAGTATGGCCCTCACTGGCAACTATCCAAACTTAGTGACATGAAAATGCCAAAACCTTAGGTAACGTGAAAACGTTAGAAACCTTAGGAACGGATGTATGGTACGTCTACCATTATACGTAGGATCCTGGATACAGCCAGTACAATAAAATTGCCAGCCCCTAAAGCGGGTACTGGTCCCATTGCCTTGAACTGCATCAGGATCATCGTGCGCTACTGGAAAAACTGGGGACATGCCCAAAGGATTGGGGACAAGCCCAAATACTGGGGTCAAGTCCATAAAACTTAGGAGACTTCTGTGGATACTTGATCCTTTGCTAAGGATACATCAACCTTCTGCAAAACTCAGAACTAAATGAAAGAAGGATAAAGGATCCAGGATCCTTCTCCTTGTAAATCGGTTAATTAAAGAAGTGGATAAATTGAGGTTAGATCATTACCAGAGTGAGGATCATCTATCCTCTAAGGATCCTTCATGAACATCGGACATGAAAATAGCAAAGGATCATGGATCCATATTACATGAAGTATCTCTTCAGGTGGATAGCATTCCAAGCTCTCGGTAGCAAATCACCTTCCATTGTTAATAACCGATATGCCCCCTTTCCTGCCTCAACTTCAATAAGATAAGGGCCTTCCCACTTTGGTGCCAACTTTCCATCAGCAGGATTTGTGGTATTCTGAAATCCTTTCCTCAATACCATGTCACCAACTTGGTATTTCCTGATCCTGACATTCTTATTGTAGGCTCCAGCCAACCTTTGCAGATAACTGGCCATCCTTATCCTTGCCAAATCCCTGAGTTCTTCTATAGTATCCAAATCTTGAACCAAGTTTTCAGCATTTCCTTCAGCATCACGGATGTTTGTTCTTGCAGTAGGGACCACCATCTCTGTAGGGATCACTGATTCTGCTCCAAACACTAAAGAAAATGGAGTTTGACCAGTAGCATTCTTGGGAGTTGTTCTATCAGCCCATAGTACATAAGGTAACTCTTCTGCCCATTTTCCTTTCTTGGATCCAAGTTTCTTCTTCAAATTGTTGATGATGATCTTGTTGGATGATTCTGCTTAACCATTAGCTTGTGGGTGGACTGGTGTTGATGTTATCATATTAATCCCCCAGCTGTCACAAAAGTTAGTAGTTCTACTCCCAATACATTGGGATCCATTATCACAAACAATCTCAGAAGGAAAACCAAATCTGGTAATAATATTTCTTTTGATAAAGGATATCACTTCTTTTTCTCTGACTTAAGCAAGGGTTTCAGCTTCTATCCACTTGGAGAAGTAGTCAGTCATAGCAAGTGTTATGGATGAAATTCTGAGCTCATATCCTGGATGATATCTTACTTTATATGTTGCTTATCTGATATATGTTTATACCCGGGTTGCTGATTCAGGATATTGGTAACATCCTGGATGGTATCTTGAGGATTACTAATAGATTGTGTACAGGAGTACGAGTCCAAGCTCCCAACGTTCACGAGGACCTTTTCTCCGCAAGACTCGGTCCAAGTCGTTCAAATGAAGACGTTGAAGTCGATATACCCGGTCTACAACGTTAATAATGGAATATTCGGGAGCATCCCACATTTATAGGAATTTTAGTTTGTATTTCGTAACTATAAATAGATGGATAAATCAGATCAATAGGACATAACAACTACACTCACTACTCACTCATACTTGTTCTCTCGCAACTTTCACCTTCACATTGTAACACTTAGCGATCCAATCAATATCATGCACTGTATCCTGAGGTTTGAAGCAATAAGAAGAACTAGGCAGCTGCGATTGTCAGCTCCCGAGGTTTTATGCCGGCGATCTAGATTGATCAAGGGCTTTCCTCGTACATCTCGTGTCATTCCCTTTATTTTTTTCTCATAGTTTGATCGTAGATACAGCTCGATATCCTGAGCCGTATCCTGAAAACTGTTTTTACAAATGATGTGGGGTAAAATACACATAATTGTCCCGTGTAAAATGTATAATTATTGTATAAGTTTTATTTATTTTTATTTAGTTTTAGTGCTTTATTATATTATATTGTGGTGGGACAGGTTATGTGCAAATGGAGCGAAAACGAGTAATATGGAAATGACCTGCTAGTTGGCCAGAGTAG
Source organism: Helianthus tuberosus (assembly GCA_030545235.1). Taxonomy (NCBI): domain Eukaryota; kingdom Viridiplantae; phylum Streptophyta; class Magnoliopsida; order Asterales; family Asteraceae; genus Helianthus; species Helianthus tuberosus. The sequence goes on along the minus strand of JARYGA010017930.1, from coordinate 35,209 downwards.
AATGCCAGTGACCAGAGTAAAATTGGCGCTATTTTCTGTGAGTGGGCCGAACCCGCTATCTCTATGAAAGGCTGCCATCATCATTAAGGGATTGAATTATTATAAAACAACATCAACGATCAGACATCAGTTGGGCGACATAAACAACTTTGGGCTAAGCCCATGATACGAAAATTATAAGGGGTCCAATAGAAAGATATCTCATCATCACACACGTACACACACGTAGATTTGGGGGCGGCAACATCATCAAATGAATATATAAGATTGGAGATATACATATGTGGGCTCACATACATCAAAAAGGAATATTATAATAAAACAACATTCATATTGGAGATATACATATGTGGGCTTGGACTTGATACACGGAACATAGAAAGATATCTCATCATCACATCTTGAAGGCACATGTAAACACATGGTTGGGCCGCACATCAATTGAAGGGCGGCAACATCATCAAATGAATATATAAGATTGGGCCGCCTAAGCTTAAAAAGGATTCCGGATTTTGAAGGGCCGCGAGGGGGTTGTTTACGCGGAACCAATTGTTAACAGCAGCAGATTTAGGGTTTTGTGAGTGATATATGATCATAATCGACATCAGCCGAATAGTTAACAACACAATTACGATTTTAGGACTTCTTGGACGATCATTAGAGGCTGATTAAGGGCTGTTGAAGCATTGGAAAAGGCGTGGAATCATTGTTGAAGCGCAGGAGCACACGGGATTGGAGTTCACGGGTTTTATAATCTTGTTTCTCTCGTTTTCGTTTGTTTCTTGTTATTTGATGATGAATTCTGTTTTGGCCATGATTGATACTTTGATTTTAGATATGATTATTGGCTAAATTTCTGTTACTACCTAGACATGGATGAATGATTGTTTAAGTTTGATTATTTTTGGATTTATGGAAGCTATGGATTGTTTATAAATTGTAAACGGTTTGTTCTATCAGTTAGATGTGTTTGCGTGCTTGATGTTATTTTATTATTGATTATTGCTTCGCTTGAATCTTGGTGACGGTCTTTATCACGGAATAGAGTCGGGCTAGGGTTTTAGGTTTTGGTGAGTGTCTATATCACATAATAAACCTTTGATCCTTTAGGGTGAAAAGTGCACAAGTAACCTTAGAAGTAATATTTGGTAATTTAATAAAATCAAGTGTTCTACTAATCGTCAATAGCTGTAAGGTGCGAGATTATTGCTAGGTCTAAGTGATTAAACCGCAAGGTGGGTCCTTCTTAGGAAGTTAACCTATTGGCTGCTGTCTAGCAAGTCTAGCTAAGAAAACAAACCTATCCTAGGTTTAGGTCTCGTAAGGGAGTGAGCCTTGTAGGATACTTTTATAAACCCCATTAGATGTCTTGTAAGGGAGTCTAAAACCGGTAGTTTAACAACCTTTAGGGGATCTTAGCGTGCTCTTGAGAAGGATTAGGGGTCCTTAGATTTCCCGAGAGGTGAGAATTTTAAGATCCCGGTTCCATAGCCGACAACTTCCAATTATAATCATAACTAAAAGCAATCAGGATTCCTGTCTAGGTAGTTCCTTCATCATCCTTGAGTTCAGCCTTCGTGTGAGTTCGTGTCTAGTTCGTCTTGCTAGTTTAGTCGTTATTTGCATTCTTAGGATTTTTAGAAACCCCCCCCAATCAACAAACATTTAGTTAAGTCGTGTTAGTTTGAGTCTAGATAGAGTCATTAGTGTAATCAGTAGAGTCTCTTGGGTTCGATACTCGGACTTCCTTAGGCTATATTACATTGATCGGTACACTTGCCGATTGTGTGGTTTAGGGTTTAGAGAGTCTTAGTTTTTATAAATTTAAAGCTTAGAGAGTCTAGAATTAGGGTAAATTTAGTTAATTTAGTTGACCCATTTTCAGCACATCAAGTTTTTGGCGCCGTTGCTGGGGACTCTTGGCGATTGCGTTGATTACTTTGTTTGGACTTGTTTGACATTATACGTGCTATTTGTTCTTTTGTTTGAGTCATAGGAGTCTAATTGTCCGTGTCTTTTATTTTTCTTGAGTCTTGTAAATATGTGTGAAATTTGTGGAGGACCTCACTTTACAGTTAAATGTCCCCAGTATGAGGGGTCCTCTGCAGATTATGATACTAACCCCTTTGTGCAGCCACAGCAATATTCTTTGCAGGGGTATGTCGCAAATGCTAAGGAGAGGTTTCCAAATTTTTTCGAGCTAAGGGAATTAATTTTGGAGTGCGTGCGAACAATAAAAGAGTTTCGGAAGTGCGGGGATCCAAGGTTACCAAGAATGATCGATCTACTTGATCGAATGTTCGAGCAAATAGGCCCAAATATAGAGTGTGACCTCAGTCGGCAAAGGGATCCAAGGTGTGAAGAATGTGGTGGATCACACCGGTATGAAGAATGTGCGATCGCTGCTCGGTTTGAAATGGGTTGGAGAAGTAGAGAACAGAAGCAACAAATACAGTGGGGCTATGATGATGATGATGAGTGGGTTACAGTTCAAAGCTCATATTATAAGGCGATAGTACTCCCCGAGCTTGCTGAAGGAGAGACAATATGGGGATATGTGGAGAGTAAGGAAGAAAAAGTGGGGATAGAAAGACAAGGAGAAGAGGAAGACGAAGAAGAGTCAGTTGAGGAGGTCATTCCAGTCACGGAGACGATAATGGATGACGAAGTCCCACCTCCGGTTCCGCAGGATATTATATATGATTACTGGAGTGATTCTGATGATAATGAAGAAGAAGATGAGCAACTTCCCAGCAATCCAAATATTTCTGAGGATGATGATTATCTCACTGACCTAATATGGGACATGTCTGATGCATCGGAAGTGGGGGATGATCATATCCTATCATGGGAGACGGAGTTTGGTGACGAGTTGGTTAATCTACCAACTCTAGTAGATGAAGAACGATTTGACCCAGTTGGCGATTTGACCGAATTAGAAGCATTATTGGAAGAGAAGCCAACTATGGAGATAAAAAAGTTACTAAAAATAGAAGAGGTGGTGGAAGAGGAAGAACACCACAGCTCGCCCATGGAAGTATTGGTAAAAGCCACTAAAAAATCAAAACAGCGGGAGAAGGAAAGTAAAAGGAAGGATCGGAATTGGTTACGGATCGAGGGTGGCCATAAGAAGAAGAAGGAGCCTTTGAAGTTCACGAACGATCATTCTTCTCGTTACATGCCACGCATCCGGTTTCTTCCAGGTAAGTTTAAGTTTTGGTGGTCTGACCCGTTTCGAATTTTTAAAATATTTTATAATTCCACCAATTTATTTTTGAAAATTTTTGAGGTTCGGGTGGAATTAAACGGGTTGGACAGGGTCCAGGTCAAAGAGAAACCTCCTGATTAAATTCAAGTGTGGGGAGGTTTTGTAGAGTTTGTAATTTTATATATTTGGTATATTTTCGGTAGTTTATATAGTAAGTCATTTTTTTTTGTATATTGTGTCTAAGTCAGTAGTTTTTGAGTCAGTCGTTTGTGTCGAGTCGGTATTGCTTTGGTGTTTGCTTGTTTTTGTTATGCAGGTTTGAATATGTACCACCCGTACTCAATCTCCATTCGGGTGATTTTGGAGCTGCTTATCAGATTTCAAGCATTTATCGAGTATACCAGTTGAGTCAAAAGCCGATCGCGAATGAAATGCTATACGATCGAGCTGGATTGGACGAGAGATTTGGAGCTTACACGTTATAAAATCAGCTAAGTCCTTTCCAATTTGCCCTTCGTCTTTTTATTTCTTATTTATTTTTAGTTTTTTTGAGTCGGTTTCCATCCTACATTGAGGGCAATGTAGAGTTTAAGTGTGGGGATGGGAATTATCGTTTAGTGTCATTAGTTAGTAGAGTCTTGAGTCATAAAAGTCGAAAAAAAAAATTGAAAATATTAAAAAAAAATGTCTTTTGAAACAAGAAGTTTGCAAAAATAAAAACGGAAAATGATAGAAAAGTTGGGTTTTTGTTCGGGTTCAAATAATAATAATATGAGATAATATAATCGTGCTTGTGTCTAGTTTGGGATGTGCGAGTAGGCTCGATTCGGTTCTGGGTTTCTTTGATCTTAAAATATACCTAATTGTCGGTCTACTAGTGGGTTCTCATCTAGGGAGAGTGGGGAAATTGAAACCGCCAAAAATAGTATAAGGGATGCCGTTATAAGCTAAGATCGTTAGAGTTTTTAGTCATTATCTCGTTGAAAAAGAAAAAAAATATGAAATAAAAAGTGAGCTAGAAACTAAATGAAAGTAGCACAGGCCTATGTAATCCGAGTTGGGGATAGCGACTCTACAGCCGGAATGCCTCTGGGATGTGTGAAATCGATTTGCCGAATAAAAGTACCGAAACCTAAGTAATCTGTGGTTGGGGATCGCGACTCTACAGACGGAATACCTCTTGGTTAGGGAAAGCATCGTCTAGACTCACGAAAAAAAAAAAAAAAAGAGCAAAAAGCAAAGTCTAAGCTCGTATGAAAAAAAAAATATAGATTTGATTCTAAACTCTCTTGATCTTGGTATAAGGCGGTTAGGAAATAGCCCAGTGGTTGTTCCTTTTGTCCTATAAGCTTGAGGGGGGATTAGGTGGACTTGCAATTCCTAGCGTGAGACCCTAGGTAGATTGACCGAACTTGAACTAAATTGCATGATAAGGGCTTGGAACCGGGTTGGGTTTAAGAGGATCATTATACTTGCAATCGCGGCTAACACAAGTTTCGGTTTTAATAAAATAACTTAAGCTTTTGTCCCGAACGACTATTCTGACTATGATTCTGTTTGCATAATTCTTTTTCGGGGACGAAAAAAGGTTAAGTGTGGGGATATTTGATGTGGGGTAAAATACACATAATTGTCCCGTGTAAAATGTATAATTATTGTATAAGTTTTATTTATTTTTATTTAGTTTTAGTGCTTTATTATATTATATTGTGGTGGGACAGGTTATGTGCAAATGGAGCGAAAACGAGTAATATGTAAATGACCTGCTAGTTGGCCAGAGTAGAATGCCAGTGACCAGAGTAAAATTGGCGCTATTTTCTGTGAGTGGGCCGAACCCGCTATCTCTATGAAAGGCTGCCATCATCATTAAGGGATTGAATTATTATAAAACAACATCAACGATCAGACATCAGTTGGGCGACATAAACAACTTTGGGCTAAGCCCATGATACGAAAATTATAAGGGGTCCAATAGAAACATGAGGCTGGAACCCAAAGTCACGACACATGTTGGCTGACTCTTGGACTCACATACACACACGTAGATTTGGGGGCGGCAACATCAAAAAGGAATATTATAATAAAACAACATTCATATTGGAGATATACATATGTGGGCTTGGACTTGATACACGGAACATAGAAAGATATCTCATCATCACATCTTGAAGGCACATGTAAACACATGGTTGGGCCGCACATCAATTGAAGGGCGGCAACAACATCAAATGAATATATAAGATTGGGCCGCCTAAGCTTAAAAAGGATTCCGGATTTTGAAGGGCCGCGAGGGGGTTGTTTACGCGGGACCAATTGTTAACAGCAGCAGATTTAGGGTTTTGTGAGTGATATATGATCATAATCGACATCAGCCGAATAGTTAACAACACAATTACGATTTTAGGACTTCTTGGACGATCGTTAGAGGCTGATTAAGGGCTGTTGAAGCATTGGAAAAGGCGTGGAATCATTGTTGAAGCGCAGGAGCACACGGGATTGGAGTTCACGGGTTTTATAATCTTGTTTCTCTCGTTTTCGTTTGTTTCTTGTTATTTGATGATGAATTCTGTTTTGACCATGATTGATACTTTGATTTTAGATATGATTATTGGCTAAATTTCTGTTACTACCTAGACATGGATGAATGATTGTTTAAGTTTGATTATTTTTGGATTTATGGAAGCTATGGATTGTTTATAAATTGTAAACGGGTTGTTCTATCAGTTAGATGTGTTTGCGTGCTTGATGTTATTTTATTATTGATTATTGCTTCGCTTGAATCTTGGTGACGGTCTTTATCACGGAATAGAGTCGGGCTAGGGTTTTAGGTTTTGGTGAGTGTCTATATCATATAATAAACCTTTGATCCTTTAGGGTGAAAAGTGCACAAGTAACCTTAGAAGTAATATTTGGTAATTTAATAAAATCAAGTGTTCTACTAATCGTCAATAGCTGTAAGGTGCGAGATTATTGCTAGGTCTAAGTGATTAAACCGCAAGGTGGGTCCTTCTTAGGAAGTTAACCTATTGGCTGCTGTCTAGCAAGTCTAGCTGAGAAAACAAACCTATCCTAGGTTTAGGTCTCGTAAGGGAGTGAGCCTTGTAGGATACTTTTATAAACCCCATTAGATGTCTTGTAAGGGAGTCTAAAACCGGTAGTTTAACAACCTTTAGGGGATCTTAGCATGCTCTTGAGAAGGATTAGGGGTCCTTAGATTTCCCGAGAGGTGAGAATTTTAAGATCCCGGTTCCATAGCCGACAACTTCCAATTATAATCATAACTAAAAGCAATCAGGATTCCTGTCTAGGTAGTTCCTTCATCATCCTTGAGTTCAGCCTTCGTGTGAGTTCGTGTCTAGTTCGTCTTGCTAGTTTAGTCGTTATTTGCATTCTTAGGATTTTTAGAAACCCCCCCCCCCCCAATCAACAAACATTTAGTTAAGTCGTGTCAGTTTGAGTCTAGATAGAGTCATTAGTGTAATCAGTAGAGTCTCTTGGGTTCGATACTCGGACTTCCTTAGGCTATATTACATTGATCGGTACACTTGCCGATTATGTGGTTTAGGGTTTAGAGAGTCTTAGTTTTTATAAATTTAAAGCTTAGAGAGTCTAGAATTAGGGTAAATTTAGTTAATTTAGTTGACCCATTTTCAGCACATCAACAAACAACTTAACCAGCATATTTCCAACACACTTTTCAGCACACTACCTCACTTAACTAATTTGATCACTTAATTGCTTCGGTAATTATTGACCAAAACAATTTGGCGCTCACCGTGGGGCAAGTGGTGCTATCTTTACTAAAAATCTTTGTGAAATCGTTAATTGGTTTTCTGTTTTCAAAACTTTTTGCCACATTGTTTACAATGGCCTCAAGATCAAACATGAGCTCCTCCACTGTGTCGGCTACAACTTCTGCTACTACTGGTTCGGTGCTTCCACCACCTCCTCCAAGGATGCCAGCTTCTTCACAACCTCAGGATATTATCCCTACTCGGAGTGTTCAGGGATCCGCTCCCGTTTTAGCCTCTAATGATGAAATTATGACCTTATTTGGAAGTGTGAAGGAACAAATGAGGCAGCAACAGGAAACAAACCAAATGCTATTAAGAGAAATACAACTCTTAAAATCTAGCTCGAGCAGATTTGCTGAGGACATTGTCACTCCTTTACAACCCAGAACTTTGAACTTCAGTTCGGCTGTGTATACTGAGGATAATAGGGGGAATATTGTGCCTAGCCATTCCCAGAATCATACTCCTGAAATACCCTCCTCGATCAGGATATCAACTGTGAGGAGCTCAGGATATGCTTCAGGATATGGCCAGAATCTTCAGACTGGTAACGTGTCAAATAATAATATTCATGCTACTAACAACGGTGGGTCTTTGCAGGATGCAGGTATGACGTCAACGTTTACTAGGGAACTTCAGAAATTGAAGGACATGATATCCAGTGTACCTGGAGTGGTCCAGCCAATACCGGAAGTATCCCAAGACAGCCACAGGATATCCCGCTTTGCATATCCCATCTGTGATGCTGAAATCCCAAAGAGATTTCAAACCCCGAACATGAAGCTCTATGATAGGACTATGGATCCTGAAGAGCATATTGCTCAGTATAGGGAAAGAATGGAGATTAACCCTATCCCTCCGGAGCTCAAGGAAGCATGCTTGTGCAAGGGATTCGGATCTACCCTAACAGGATCAGCCTTAAAATGGCTGTTAAATGTTCCTCCTCACTCAATTACTTCGTTTGCTCACTTAGTGAACTTATTTAATAGTCAATTTTCTTGTAGTCGGAGTTTTGAAAAACTAATAAGTGATCTTTACAGGATAACTCAAGAACCTCAAGAATCCCTAAGGGATTATGTGAACAAATTCAGCAGGGAATCCTTGGATATCCCACACCTTGATGTTGCTACAGCGGTCCAAGCATTCAAGATGGGACTACAAAAGGATTCCCAGTTTTATCAAGATCTTGTGATGAATCCTTGCAGGAACTTAGACGAAGCTCGAAACAGGGCCTTGAGATATATCAGGCTGGAAGATGATAAGAAAATGCAAGAGAGGATGAACTCATCCACCACCTATGAGTCAACTAATAGGAAGTCAGAATCCTCATTTAAACCATATCACTCTAAGTCGTATGGTAGAAATGAAAACAAGAAAGTGAATGCTGTTGAAGACGAGGATCCTGAAGAATATCCTGAATTATCCGAATATTGTTTTTCTATTAACATTCCTGAATTAATGTATGCTATGCAGGGTTTAGGAGACAAAGCTAGGTGGCCTCGAAAGAATCAACAAAAAGCTGATTGGAAGGATAAATCGAAATGGTGTGCCTTCCCTGAAGATTTTGGACATATAACTGAGGATTGCATTGCTCTAAGAAAAGAAATAAGCTATCTTCTTAGCAAGGGATATCTAAAGGATCTCTTAGGAAGAAAGAAGAATAAGGGTCAGGATACTGAGAAGGATCCTGAACGAGCAGCATCACCTCCTGCGGATGCCAAGATAATCAACTTTATTTCGGGAGGATCCGACATTTGTGGGACTTCGTATTCTGCGGCCAAGAGACATGCAAAAGAGGCCAAGACCGAAAGGGGAGACAAACCAGCCAGGATGACTACCCTCACAACTGATAAAGTGATCACTTTCGATAGTGATGACAGGGATACTGTCCAGGATCCTCACCATGATGCTCTTGTAATAACATTATATGTGGCTAATCATTTTGTACGCAGGATATTTATGGATAATGGCAGCTCCGTCAACATAATCCAACTAGAGACTTTGAAAAGAATGAATGTATCTCCAATGGATATCACTTCGAAATCCTCCGTGCTTGTTGGGTTCAGTGGAGAGGCTAGGAACACAGTGGGAGAAATAAAGTTACCAGTATATGTTGAAGGGGTCAACTCGATACAACGTTTCTGCGTGATGGACTCCCTATCCTGCTATAACATCATACTGGGCAGGCCATGGATCCATGATATGAAGGCTGTGCCATCAACTTATCATCAATGCATCAAGATCCCTACCCCTTGGGGGGTTGTCAAGGTTCACAGTGATCAGCAGGAGGCGAAAGAATGTTACTCATCCTCAATGAAATCCTCAACCAAGCCCAGTACAGCATAGCAATTAAAGATACGGGCCCAGGATATCGTGGAGGCTTTAGAGCAGGATATGAAGAAAGTTATCCTGGAACAGGATAATCCTGATATCTCGGTGCTCGTAGGAACCAATATCCCTCAGGATATTGAAAAACAGTTAACTAACTTTTTGAAGTGCAGGATGTCAACATTTGCATGGAAGCATGAGGATATGACAGGTATATCCAAAGACATTATCACTCACAAGCTTGGAATTGACAGGTCGTTCAAGCCTGTTCAGCAAAAGAGAAGGAAGTTTGCTCCTGAACGAAATACAATTATCCAAGTGGAAGTTGAAAGATTGTTGAAGTCCAAAATGATCAGGGAGGTCAAGTTTCCAAGATGGCTAGCAAATGTAGTCGTAGTACATAAGAAAAATGGGAAATGGAGAGTCTGTGTAGATTACACAGACTTGAATAAGGCTTGTCCTAAAGACCCATTTCCTCTTCCTCATATTGATGCAATGGTGGATGCTACTGCCGGGCATGAGATGTTAACCTTCATGGACGCATCCTCAGGATTTCAGCAGATTCAAATGGAGCCTTCGGACCAGGAGGATACTGCCTTCATGACACCAGCAGGTATTTATTGTTATACTGCTATGCCTTTCGGCTTGAAAAATGCAGGTGCAACATACCAGAGATTGGTGAACATGTTGTTTAAAGATAAGATCGGGGACATAATGGAGGTATACATCGACGATATGGTGGTAAAATCGAAAAAGGCTGAGGATCACCTTCAGGATATTAAGGGAGCATTTGATATCCTGGATCAATATAACATGAAGCTAAATCCTGCTAAGTGCCATTTTGGAGTGGGGGCAGGAAAGTTTCTAGAATATATGGTGACCAAAAGAGGAATAGAGGTGAGCCCGGAGCAGATCAGAGCCATCTTGGATATCAAATCACCTTCAAATATGAAGGATGTTCAACGATTAACAGGGCGAGTTGCAGCGTTGAACAGATTTATCTCAAGATCCTCCGAGAAATGCAAAGAATTTTATGATATCCTGAAGAAAAACAAGAAGTTCGAATGGGGAGAGAAGCATGAAGCAGCCCTGCAGGATTTGAAGCAGTATCTTTCAACTGCACCTCTATTGATGAAGCCTGAGAATGGTGAACCACTGTCCCTATACCTCGCAGTATCAGGGAATGCTGTAAGTGCCGTCCTTATAAAGGATCATGAAGGTCAGCAATATCCTGTTTATTATGTTAGTAAAAGTTTGTTAGATGCTGAAACTAGATATTCTCATTTAGAAAAGTTGATACTAGCACTAGTTATGGCATCAACGAAGCTTAGACATTACTTTGAGACACATAGAATTCATGTTAAGACCAATTATCCTGTCAAAAATGTGCTTAGGAAACCCGAGTTGTCAGGTAGGATGGCCAAGTGGTCAGTAAAGTTAAGTGCTTATGACTTAGTGTACGAACCTAGAAGTGCCATAAAATCGCAGGCACTAGCTGACTTTGTGGCTCATTTCAGTAGTGATATTCAGGATGAGGTAGACCTAGAAGTCCAACAATTAGGAGAATCCTCAGGATCCTGGACATTATATACCGATGGAGCATCTAATGCTAGAGGAGTAGGATTGCGAATACTACTAAAATCGCCACAAGGGGACATATTACCCCAGGCTATTAGATGTGAATTCCCTGCTACTAATAATGAAGCAGAGTATTAGGCTTTAATTGCAGGATTAGAACTGGCTAAAAATATGAATATCAAGAATTTGCAAGTATATGTTGACTCCTTGTTAATCACTAATCATTTTAATGGATCCTATGCAGTTAAGGGTGAGAAATTAATCGAATACCTCCATATTCTCAAAAAATTAGCAGGATATTTCGATGTTCTTACACTTGAACAGGTACCAAGGGAAGATAATGCTGAAGCAGATGCCTTAGCAAATATGGGATCATCGGTCAGAATACCAGAAGGGACCCAAATACCAATACTGCATATCTTGTATCCTGCAACGGCTCCTCAGGATAAAGAAGTAGTAAGTATCCGGGATCCTGTTGCTGGATATCCTGAGGAAGATCCTAAATCCTGGACGGCTCCAATCATAAGATATCTCAAGGAAGGACACATCCCTAGAGATGAAAATCCTAAGGCATTTAGGATGAAGGTATCACGATTCACCATTATAAATAATATTTTGTATAAGAAATCTCTTGCATGACCATATTTAAGGTGCTTGGAGGATCCTGAAACTAAAGAAGTGCTTCAGGATATACATGAAGGGGATTGTGGTAACCATACTGGGGGCAGGTCACTATTCTCAAAAATATTGAGAACAGGATACTTTTGGCCAACGATGAGGAGAGATGCTACAGAATATGCTCGAAGGTGTGATGCATGTCAAAGGCACAGTAACATACTACATCAACCAGCTGAACCACTGTATCCAATAGCTTCCCCTTGGCCGTTCATGAAATGGGGAATGGACATAGTAGGGAAATTACCAAAAGCTCCAGGAGGAAAAGTCTTTATGCTGGCAATGACTGATTATTTCTCTAAATGGGTGGAGGCTGAAGCATTTGTTCAAGTCAGAGACCAAGAAGTAGTATCCTTTATAAAGAGGAATATCCTGACCAGGTTTGGTGTACCAGCTGAAATCATTTGTGATAATGGATACCAGTTTATAAGCAAGAGGACTATTGACTTTTGCAAAAGTTGGGGAATCAAAATGATCACATCTACCCCGGTACATCCTCAAGCAAATGGACAAGCTGAATCCTCAAACAAGATAATTGTCAACAACTTGAAGAAGAGACTAGGAGCCAAGAAAGGAAGATGGGCAGAAGAACTACCCTTTGTTTTGTGGGATGAGAGAACAACGGTAAAGAATGCAACTGGCCAGACTCCGTTTTCCTTAGTATTTGGAGCAGAAGCAGTGATCCCAACAGAGATGGTGATACCTACTGCAATATCTATCCTCCGGGATCCTGAGCAGAATCCTGAAGCTTTGTGCCAAGATTTAGACACCGTTGACGAAACGAGAGATGCAGCAAGGCTAAGGATGGCAGCATATCAACAAAGGATATCCAAAGCATACAACAAGAATATAAGGACTAGAAGGTTCAAAGTTCGAGATTGGGTGTTAAGAAAGGCTTTTCAAAATACCACTAATGCTGCCGATGGAAAACTGGCTCCGAAATGGGAAGGACCATATGATGTTGAATCAGAATCAGGGAAAGGAGCATATCGGCTCAGGAGTATGGAGGGGGATATGCTACCAAGATCCTGGAACGCTATACATTTAAAGCTCTATTTCAAGTAAGAATAGAATTTAATTTCTATCTCAGAATGGTATGTATTTTATCTCTCTTAAATATATTTGAATTCGTTTATTATGTTGAACCTATTACTGACTTAGGCATTGGAGGGGTGTTAGCCAAGCTAACACCCACCTTAGTTTAAGGTTGTTTTGCAGAATATGTCTCAGGATATAGCTCCAGGATACACGCTCAGGATATCTCAAAAGGATTAGAGGATTGGCCCCCTCTCTCACGGATAAGGGATCCTGATCCCTTCAAAGGTTTAAAGGTATTCACCTTTCTCTCGAATTGGGTTTGAACACCCCGCCTGGAGCGCAAGTCATCTAGGGATAGTTCAAGGTAACGGGACCAGTTCATGTAAAAATGGCTGATAATTCCGTTACTACTGGCTATATCCTGGATCCTGGAGGTATATGAGGATTGATCACCCTCTCTCACAAAAGGGTATTTTGATACCCTCTAAGGTTTAAAGGTTTTCACCTTTCTAAGACTTGGAGTTTATACACTCTCGCCTGTAGCGCATAGATATCAGGGTTTATCCCCAGGATGTTAAGGGTTTATCCCCAGGATATTAGGGTTTATCCCCAGGATATCAGGGTTTATCCCCAGGATATCAAGGTTCATCCCAGGATATTAAGGGTTTACCCCAGGATATTCGAGGTTTATGCAGTCAAACTAAAGTATGACCATGTTAAACACAGGGGACATACATCATACAATTTGAAAGATGGATTTAAATTTATGCACTGGGGACATTCCTGTAATTGAAGGATGGAATTGACTCTCTGGGAGTATTCGGTATGATCTCTCCTTTTTATAACTTAAGTTTTATAAGTTGCGAGGCAGTATCCTTAGTTGGATATCTCTCAGGATATTCTTGCAATATGTTCCCAAGATTGTCCAAATTTAATTATTTTTATAAGTAAAGTTTAAACACTAAAGTAGTAACAACAGAAATAAAGGCAAAAGGAAGTTATATTATTAACATACCAAAAGATGTGCTCTTAGTTTCACCTCAAACCAAGGTCCATCCACTAAGAGCACTAATAGTTCCTTACCGTATTTACTTAACAATTGAAGGATTTGTCTCAAACCAAGACCCATCCACCTCCAACTGTTATATTGTTCAAAAGAAAAACATACTAACGGTGATGACCATGGGCTTCGTCCTGAAACTCAGGATCCCTCCACCTTTGGTCATCATATTGTTCAAGTGCAGAAAAATAAAATGCAGGAAAAGTAAATTGTTTTGGGTTACAAGCCAACGATCAAACTTAAAAAAAGTGGGCTCCGGCCTTGGCACATATATCCATCATCGCCCACTTGTATGCTCTCACACAACAGCATCTTCACCAGCCTTCTCCACCTTCTCGGCCTCAGCATCGGTTCCAGCATCCTGAGCAGCATCCTCACCAGCATCCTTCTTGTCTCCAGCCTTGTCTGCCACCTCTTCCGACTTAGAAGACTCACCAGCTTCAGCTGGAAGGGGCACAGCCTTGCCTCCATGCTCCTTCAGCTTTGCCACCCAGGATTCGACCGGCCAGGATGGGCACTCAAGGCCTGTCTCCTTGGCCTCATAAGCCATCTTAATACGAGCTTGTAGCAGAGAGACGATGGCAGAAGCTTTGATTCCTTCCCGGAAAGAAACCATGGCCTGTTCATGTTCCATTTGGACAGTGGCCAGCTTGATCTCAGCATCCTGGGTTACTTTCTTTAACTTGTCCTCATAGTGCCGAGTCTTCACTTCAGCAATGGCACCTTGGTCGGCAACAGTAGTTTCAAGCTGTTTAATCCTGGCTTCATGGAGTGCAGCAGTACCACATACATCGCTGTAAAGGTGGAGCAGATGCTGGAGGCCCTGTAAGTCAAAATTCAGGTATAAGTCAATATTCGCTAACTTGGATATCCTGTCAGGATATTCTATCAGGATATATGTGCAGGATATAGGGTCAGGATATTACCTTGTTAAGGAATGATGTCATCGGTTCTAAGGAATCAGTGAAGCTGAGCGCATCATAAGAGAACCCTTCAGAGCTTGGGGCACTGACTTCGGAACCTTTCCTTTTTTTTGCAGTGGAAGCACGAGTCCTCAGATTAGCTTTAGGGGCCGGGAGCGGCTTGGAGCTAGTGGCAGCAGGGGTCTCTTTCTTGACCATGACTGGAGTGGGGTAACTGTCAAGCTCGTCAAGATCAAGGAGGATTGGGACTTTGCTGGAGTCTGCATACAGGGAGTAGAATTCTTTCCTAAATATGCCAAATAAAAACATGTATGCAGGATATTGTGCAGGATCCTTACCAGACATGTTTGCACTGGAAAGAGGGCTTGGAGATGGTGGAGACGGATTAAAACTTCTTTCAGCCTCTGGAAGGAGTCTGATAGCGTCGATCCTCTTCTGTGAATCAGCAAGGGGAGGTGCAAGCTTCCTAAAATCATCTGTGTACAAAACAATAAAAGAAAGTTGATCAGCTCAGGATATGAAACAGGATAAAAGGCAGGATCATCCTTGAACCCTAAATCCTACCCTTTCTCAACCACTTCACCGGATATTCCGTTCCACCAGGGATTGAGATTGCCATTTCTCCTCGTTCCTGGTGGCACGAAGTATCAGCGGATCGCCGGAGGTGGAATAAAACAAAAACTTATAGGATCCGTGGCATCTAAGCCGATATGCTAAAGGGAGGTCATGGATAGAAAGATCAGGAATGTGATTCTTCTTGATCTGGTCAAGAACGGACAAGACTCGCCAAAGCATCGGCATTGTTTGGCTAAAAGAGATTTTTGTAATATTGAAAAACTCAGTGATAAAGTCTGGAAAGGGGAACCGTAGTTCTAAGGTGAAAGGAAAGGCACTAAAACACAACCACTCATCGGAAACCATGTCCGACCGGATTTCCAGGTCAAACGGCTGGAATACCGTCCCTTCCGGGAAGATACCAGAGGATTTAAGAGCCGACAAGTGGGCACTATCAATGGAGCATATCTCCTTCTCCGGTTCTTGGAGAAGATTCTGCTGGATAAATGAGGGGGCGGAGTCACCGGAGTTTGATCTTGTCTGCCTTGTCATATTCTCACCGGAATGCTGAACAGAATGAGAGAAGAAGATGGAATAGAGAGAGAAGTTTTACCTTTTTCTCTTCGGTAAAGATTAAATGGGATAAGTATGAGAAGATATAGGGAGTAATGAGTAAATATAGGCTGCGCGGTTACAAACGGTCACATCATGGGTCTAATCTCTTAATTGCCTCGTTCTTCGTAAAAAATATAACCGTTAGTGCCAGGATACTAAACGGTAACATTTTTTGGGGACAATTGTTATGGATGAAATTCTGAGCTCATATCCTGGATACTAAACGGTAACATTTTTTGGGGACAATTGTTACTTTATATCTTTCTTATCTGATATATGCTTATACCCGGGATGCTGATTCAGGATATTGGTAACATCCTGGATGGTATCTTGAGGATTACTAATGGATTGTGTGCAGGAGTACGAGTCCAATCTCCCAACGTTCACGAAGACCTTTTCTCCGCAAGACTCGGTCCAAGTCGTTCAAATGAAGACGTTGAAGCCGATATACCCGGTCTACGACGTTAATAATGGAATATTCGGGAGCATCCCACATTTATAGGAATTTTAGTTTGTATTTAGTAACTATAAATAGATGGATAAATCAGATCAATAGGACATAACAACTACACTCACTACTCACTCATACTTGTTCTCTCGCAACTCTCACCTTCATATTGTAACACTTAGCGATCTAATCAATATCCTACGCTGTATCCTGACGTTTGAAGCAATAAGAAGAACTAGGCAGCTGCGATTGTCAGCTCCCGAGGTTTTATGCCGGCGATCTAGATTGATCAAGGGCTTTCCTCGTACATCTCGTGTCATTCCCTTTATTTTTTGCTCATAGTTTGATCGTAGATACAGCTCGATATCCTGAGCCGTATCTTGAAAACTGTTTTTACAAACAACTTAACCAGCATATTTCCAACACACTTTTCAGCACACTACCTCACTTAACTAATTTGATCACTTAATTTCTTCGGTAATTTTTTTTACCAAAACAGCAAGCATGAACACTTTTCCTCCTGGTGCTTTGGGAAGTTTACCAACTATATCCATTCCCCATCTCATGAATGGCCAAGAAGAGGATATAGGATGCAGGAGCTCTGCTGGCTGATGAAGGATATTACTATGTCTCTAACAAGCATCACATTTCTTGGCGTAATCAACAACATCCTTCTTCATAGTAGGCCAATAGTATCCTGTCCTAAGGATCCTTGAGAACAATGCCCTGCCCCTAGTGTGGTTTCCATAATCTCCTTCATGAAAATCCTTTAGGACTTCTTGAATTTCAGGATTCTCTATGCACCTTAAATATGGACCTACAAGAGATCGTTTATATAACATGTCATTTAATATTGTAAATTGAGATACCTTGATTTTGAAAGCCCTGGGGTTTTCTCCTGTAGGAATCTCTCCATGTTGTACATATCTCATAATTGGAAGGATCCATGATCTTGAATGAGTCTGTGCATTATCACTGGGAACGATTATAGAATCCTCTTCTATCTCCATAGCTATGTGATCCTCAATAGCAGGAGCCAAAAAATGGATGATAGGAATTTTGATATCCTCTGGAATCTTCAATGATGATCCAAGATTGGCTAATGCATCAGCTTATGCATTCTCTTCCCTAGGTACATGTGTCAAACTAAAGGAAACAACAGAGAGTGCCAATTCCTTAACTATCTCTAGGTATTTGATTAGTCGTTCACCTTTAACAGCGTAAGATCCATTAAAGTGATTAGTAATTAGCAATGAATCTACATGTACCTCAAGATACCTGATCCTCATATGCTTGGCAATTTGCAAACCAGCTATCAAGGCCTCATAATCAGCCTCATTATTAGTAGTTTGAAACTCACAAGCTATTGAGTGGGGTATTATGTCCCCCTGTGGCGATTTTAGTAGTATTCCAAGTCCTGTTCCTTTCACATTAGAGGCTCCATCAGTGAAGAGTATCCAAGGATCCTTGGTCTCTTCAAGCTGCTGAACTTCTAACTCTGCTTCTCTATGTAAATGACTACTAAAATCTGCCACAAAGTCAGCTAAGGCTTGGGATTTGATGGCAGTCCTTTGTTCATATCTCATATCAGCACTAAGCTTCACTGCCCATTTAGCCATCCTTCCTGACATTTCAGGTTTCCTGAGAACATTCTTAATTGGAAAGTTAGTCTTAACAATAATGGCATGAGTTTCAAAATAATGTCTTAGTTTAGTAGATGCCATAATCAAAGCAAGGATAAGTTTTTCTAAATGTGAATACCTGGATTCAACATCAAGCAAACTCATACTTACATAATAGACAGGATGTTGTGTACCTGCATGATCCTTAACAAGGACTACACTTACTGCTTTAGAGGATACCGCTAGATATAAGGATAATATATCCCCTTTTTCTGGTTTCATCAAGGCGGGAGCTGAGGATAGGTAATCCTTAAGGGCTTTGAGAGCATTCTCATGCTTTTCAGTCCACTCAATTTTCTTGTTCTTTCTCAAAATGTCATAGAATTCCTTGCACTTTTCTGATGACTTTGATATGAACCTGTTCAAGGCCGTGATCCTCCCTGTCAATCTTTGCACATCCTTAGCATTAGCAGGAGATTTGATATTCACAATTGCCTTGATTTGCTCTGGACTTGCTTCTATGCCTCTTTTTGTTACCATGTAGCCTAGGAACTTGCCTGCTTTAACACCAAAGTGACACTTTAAAGGATTTAATTTCATATTGAATTTATCAAGGATATCAAATGCTTCCTCCAAGTCTCTAAGGTGATCCTTAGCTCTCTTGGACTTAACCACCATGTCATCTATATAGACTTCCATAGTGTGTCCTATTTGTTCCTTAAACATCATATTGACTAGCCTTTGATAAGTAGCACCTGCATTCCTTAGTCTAAATGGCATAGCAATATAGCAATAGATACCAGTTGGGGTCATCAAGGTTGTGTCCTCTTGGTCAGATGGTTCCATCTGAATTTGTTGGAATCCAGATGAAGCATCCATAAAAGTTAACAACTCATGACCCGCGGTAGCATCCACCATGGAGTCAATGTGGGGTAATGGGAAAGGATCCTTGGGACATGCCTTGTTTAAATCAGTGAAATCGACACATACCCTCCACTTTCCGTTTTTCTTTTGAACAACAACCCCATTGGCTAACCATCTTGGATACTTAACCTCTCTAATCATACCTGCTCGGAGCAGCTTATCTACCTCCTCCTGGATAATGGCATTCCTCTCAGGTGCAAACTTTCTCCTCTTCTAACGTATGGGTTTGAATGACCTGTCAATGCCAAGCTTATGAGTAATTATATCTTTAGAGATACCTGTCATGTCTTCATGCTTCCAGGCAAAGGTAGTTTTTCTCCTCTTGAGGAAGGATACCAAATCCTGTTCAATGCTGCTGAGGATCCCTGATCCTATGAAGAATTTGGATTCAGGATCATGAGGATCCATAAGGATATCTTTCACATCTTGTTCTCTTGCCCCCAGTACATCTCTTGGAGGATGATTTAATTGCTATTTCTCCCTTGGTCTTGAGGCTGGCTTCATTGATGAGGTATAGCAATTCTTTGCTTCTTGTTGGTCACTCTTAATCTTTATCACCCCCCATGGACTAGGAAGCTTTACACACTGATGATATGTAGATGCAACTACTTTCATGTCATGTATCCATGGCCTGCCAAGGATAACATTGCAACAAGATAAGCAATCTATAACACCAAATTTTTTAAAAGAATTAAGTCCCTCTATATAGATGGGAAGCTTAATGTTCCCCAATGTATTCTTGGTTTCTCCACTGAACCCCATAAGAACTAGGGATATTGGGATGATTTCTGATTCAGGTATATTCATCTTTTTCATGACATCAAGCTGAATGATGTTCACTGAGCTTCCTCCATCTATTAAGATCCTGCGAACAAAATGATTAGCTATAAACAAAGTAATAACAAGACCATCATGATGAGGATCCTGAAAATCCACTCGATCATCCTCATCAAATGTTATAACTTTTTCCTGTGTAACAGTAGAGGTTCGGATGGGTCTGTCCCCATTATCCATCTTGGTCTCCTTGGCTTGCCTTTCGGCTGTAGAAAAGGAAGTGCCACATATGTCTGACCCACCGGATATTAAGTTTATAATTTGTACATCTGCCGGAGAAGCAGGAGCTCTTTCTGGAACCTTTTCAGGATCCTGGATCCTTTACTTTTTTCTTCCCAAAAGCTCCTTCAAGTGCCCCTTGCTTAACAAATTACCGATTTCTTTTCTAAGTGCAATACATTCTTCAGTGAGATGTCCGAAATCCTCATGATATGCGCACCATTTGGACTTGTCTTTTGTGGCAGCTGGCTTATCACTTTTTCTAGGCCATCTTGCTTTCTCACCTAGTTTCTACATTGCAAGAATTAGTTCATTGTTATCAACAGAAAAATAGTATTCAGAAATGGGAGGATAATCCTCATCATCCTCTTCCTGTTCAACTGCATGCACATTCTTGTTGTCAGGCTTGTTATAAGATTTGGACTTGTTGTTCCAGTAGTAGGATCCTTGTTTTTCCTGCTTCGAGGATCCTACCAGTCTTTCTTGGATCCTTTGATCATCCTCTAATCGGATGAATCTAAGGGCCCTGGTTCTTGCTTCATCTAGATTCCTGCAAGGGGTCATGACAAGATCATCATAGAATAATGAATCCCTAAGTAAACCCATTTTAAAGGCTTCTATAGCCGTAGCAACATCGAAATTAGGAATATCTAAGGATTCTTTACTAAATTTAGTGATATAATCTCTAAGTGATTCATTTTGACCTTGTGTTACCCTATATAGGTCACTAGTTAAACGTTCAAATTTCATACTACATGAGAATTGGCTATTAAACAGGTTAACTAGATTAGCAAATGAAGTAATAGAGTAAGGGGGAAGACTTAGCAGCCATTTAAGAGCTGATCCTGTCAGTGTGGATCTGAAACCCTTGCATACACATGATTCTTTTAACCTCTCAAGAATTGGATTGATCTCCATCCTTTCTCTATACTATGCTACATGTTCTTCTGGATCCGTCGAACCATCATATAGCTTCATGGTTGGTATTTGGAACATCTTTGGAATTTCTACATCACAAATGGGTGGTCCAAAACGAGATATCCTGTGGCTTCCATCTTCAATTTCAGGAATGGGCTTAACCAGTCCTGGAACGCTGGATATCATATCCTTCTGTTTCTGTAATTCCCTAGCCATAGCTTGATTGATACCTGTATCCTGCACAAAGCCATGGTTAGTGTTTTGGTCAAAAATTACCGAAGCAATTAAGTGATCAAATTAGTTTGGTGAGTTAGTGTGCTAAAACGTGTGTTGAAAATATGCTAGTTAAGTTGTTTACAAAAAACAGGTTCAGGATATAGCCCAGGATATTGAGCTATATCTATGATCAAACAGTGAGCAAAAATGTAAAGGGTGACACGAGATATACGAGGAAAGCCCTTGATCAATCTAGATCGCCGGCATAAAACCTCAGGAGCTGACAATCGCAGCTGCCTTGTTCTTCTTATTGCTTCAAATATAAGGATACAGTGCAGGATATGATGCAGATCAACTAAGTGTTACAATGCAATGCAATTCGAGTACAAGTGTTAGTGCGTTGTGAGTGTTTGCAAGTAGAGAGAAAGAGCGTGCGAAAGATTGTGTCCCTAATCTTATCTGATCAATCCCCTTTTATAGTAAAAAGAAAGCAACTAACTATCCTACTATTCTGGGATCCGGCGAATATTCCATATGTGGACGTTGTAGTCCACGTCTTCCGGCTTCAACGTTCATAATATAACTGATTTGCCCGAGTCTTGAGGAGAAGAAGTCCACCTGACCGTTGGAGACTGGTTTCAATAACCTGCACGTGGGTTAATTGGTTACTACCAGGATATCACATCAGGATGTTACCAATATCCTGATCCAGCATCCTGGCCACAATAAAACAAACAAAGTCAGAATATCAATCAGGATATATGAGCGGAAAATCACCCATAACAATTGTCCCCAAAATATATCTTTTGGTATACCAATTCCAACGGATATATTTTAAATCTTATCTCGTAAATCGAGGCTATTAAACTGAAACGATGGTTGATGTGACACGCTACAACTTCCCAAACGATATTTACTCAATGCCCCCTATATTCAGCCTATAATTAGCTGAAATACTATGCATTATGATCATCACTCCTCGAGCAAATCTCAGGTATTTCCCTTCTCTCTTCTTCTCTGTTTTTCTTTTCTTGAATTTCTTGGTCGATACCTCTCATGGCATCACGAACAAGATCACGTTTAAACGAGCCGGTCTCAACCCTTGCAAGTCAAAACCTTATTCGAGAGCCGAAAAAGGAGATTTGTTCCTTCAACAATGCTGATATCGCCGCTTTGAAGGATTCCGGTGCCTTTCCCGCCGGAGTAGTCATTCGCCCTTTCGATCGGGAGGTCTGATCAGATGCGTCATCAGACGAGTGGGTCTGCTTTTTTTGCCTATCCCTTTTCCTTGGGACTCTGGTATCCATTTCCACCCCTTATCTCTCGTTTCTTCGAGCTTACTTGCCTCAGTTATGCTCAAACTATGCCAATGGTGTGGCGAGTTTTAATGGTGTTAAACCAAATTAAATCTTGTCATTGCCCAGACCTATGCATCGAAGACCTTCCCATAGCATATCGACTGAGATCCCATGGCAACAGCCGCTTTCTTTTGTTCTCTACCTCCAGGAATCCCCTAATTCTTAAGGCCACTAAGAACGAAGATCAGTGGCAGCGAAAGTTCTTTTTTGTTAAAAGGAATCTATTGAAAAGGGTTTTGACCTGCCAGTTAGATGGTTAACCAAGGGTAGGATTTAGGGTTTTAGGAATATCCCCAAATATATCCTTAAACTATGTCCTTGACTGATATCCCGATATTTTGTGCAGTGAATTTTTGGGACCTAGCACCCCCAAGCGCAGAATCGGAGCCCAGGATCAAAGAGATTTATCGACTTCCTGCCAGTGAAAAAACCTTCTCCCTGTTTCTCGCAAGCTCAAGTCAAAAATCAAGTTCAGAGATGTCTGGTAAGTATATGAGGTTGATTGTAAAGTATTAGTGTTAGGAATTAAACATTTCTCCCTTTTTATAGTGCCGGTCATCAACCTCGAAGGCTTCTAACTCGACGAGCTGGACAGTTATTCCAGCCTCGCACCTGTCAAGCAAGAATCCAATCCAAAGCTAGCTGATACTCCAAAGTCTACCAGTTCATAGACTGCTACCGTTCTCAAAGCTCCCCCAGCATCCAAGACCCGGGCCTCCAGCTCCCGGAAGAGGAAGGAAGTAGACCATCCTGCTACACCCCACGTATTCCCATTTGAGAACCATGGGTTTACGGAATCCAGCAAATTCATGACCGGCTTCCTCAACCAGGTTAGTATCATGGACCTATATCCTGCACCATATGCTGGTTATAAAAGTTAATTAAAGTCAATACCTGTTTCCTTATTTTGCAGGGTCTCGAACGCTTGGTATTTCCTCTATGAAGACGTATGTGGCCTGAACACCATGCTAGAGAGTAAGTTGAAGAAGGCCGAAGCCACCATTGCAGATCAAGCAGCAATTGCCACCGCCAAATCAGAACACTACGAAGCTAAGTACAAGGCAATGACCCAAGAGCACCAGTCTGCTATCTAGAAGATCACCCAGGAGGCCCAATCTAAGTCTGATGCTGCCCAAGTTCAATACGAGCAAGATATGGCTTCGTACCGGGAGAGCCTCAAGAATTCCATTTTCATCTCCCTCCTCCAGGCCAGGCTGAAAATGGCTTATGAGGCTATGGCTTTGGGCTTTGAATGCCCTTCATGGAATATTAAGGCTTGGGAGATGAAGCTGAAAGATCTTGGTGGTAATCCTGGGCAGCCTCCTGTGAAGCCCACAGTGGAGGAGCCTGCTGAGGTGGCCAAGAAGGTAAATGGTGCTGACGTTCCGAATGATGCTATTGGTGATGCTGGTGGTGATGCTGGGAAGGATGCTGCTGACGAGGTCATGATGGAAGGAGGAGCTGCCCCTTAGAGGCGGCGAAGTGGGCGATGATGGATATATGTGCCAAGGCCGGAGCCCACTTTTTTCAATTTGATGATTGTGGTCTGTTAAACAATTTACTTTTCCTGTCTTTGAACAATTTACATTTCCTGCACTAAAACACTATAATGACCAAAGGTGGATGGGTCCTGGGTTTCAGGATGAAGCCCTTGGTCATCAACTAGTATAATCTGTTTTGAACAATACAACGGTTGGAGGCGGATGGGTCTCGGTTTGAGATGAAACCTTCAACCGTTGTGTAAATATGGTAAGAAACTAATAGTGCTTTTGGTGGATGGGCCTCGGTTTGAGGTGAAACCAAAAGCACAACTTTTGACATGTTAATAACATAACCTCCTTTTGACTTATTTGCTGTTGCCTTACAATTCTTTGTTATGCATTGCTTAGTTTAAATTTCAACTCTCCAAAAATCAGTGCCATTACTTTTTGAAAATATCCTGATCAGTATATTCAGCGATATCCTATAAAGACTTTCGTCTAATAGGGTTTTTCAAAATTCAAACAATTCAGATAAAGTTTTTAAAGAAAAAAGGACCGTTCGTTTTGATAATACTTGTTTAACCTGAGTATTAGTTTCTAACCCAAGTATTATATCCCAAACATTCCAACCAAATATCCTGAAACATATTTTGAGTACACATTTCGAGAATATATCCTAAGTATATACCTCAATCGGGATATTTAAGCCTTTTCCAAACATAGTTTCAAAAGTTCAAATGACTCATATAAGGTTTGCAAAGGAAAGATCATACTAGGAATAAAGTGAAACCCTGTTTTCGAGCTTCAGTCTTCAATTTTTTTCCATTAAGATGTCCCCAGTCCGAGATACTTAGTGCACTAGGTCCAAATTTGATCCTTTGAGCTTTACACAATCGCCTCAGAAGGAATGTCCTCTGTGCATAAAGTCTTTGAACACTTAGAAAATTTTTGAATATCAGTTCCAACTATTTGAACAGTTCTTGTGTTACAGGGGGTAAACCCCAAATATATACCGGAGATAAATCCTTAGTATCCTGGGGAAAATCCGATAAGTATCCTGGGGAAAATCCCAAATTTTCATGCGCTACAAGCGGGAATGTATAAACTCCAAGACTTAGAAAGGTGATAACCTTTAAACCTTAGAGAGTATGAAAATACCCTTCCGTGAGAGAGGGTGATCAATCCTCATATACCTTTAGGATCCAGGATATAGCCAAAAATAACGAAATTGTCAGCCACTTTTACATGGACTGGTCCCGCTATCTTGAACTATCCCTGGATAACTTGCGCTCCAGGCAGGGTGTTTAAACCTAATTCGGGAGAAAGGTGAATACCTTTAAACCTGTGAAGGGATCAGGATCCCTTAAACGTGAGAGAGGGGGCCAATCCTCTAATCTTTCAAAGTATCCTGAATGTGTATCCTGGAGCTATATCCCAAAGCATATACTGCAAAACAACTATAAACTAAGGTGGGTGTTAGCCTGGCTAACACCCTTCCGATGCTTAAGTCAGTAATGGGTTCAAAAGAATAAATACTATTAAAACATATTAAAAGAGATAGAATCCATACCATCCTGAGTTAGAATTTAAATTCCAAACTCACTTGAAATAGAGCTTTAGATGTATAGCATTCCAGGATCTTGGTAGCATATCCCCCTCCATATCCTTGAGTCGATATGCTCCTTTTCCTGATTCTGATTCAATCTCATAGGGTCCTTCCCATTTTGGAGCCAGTTTTCCATCAGCAGGATTGGTAGTATTCTGAAAAGCTTTTCTTAACACCCAATCTCCAACTTGGAACCTTCTAATCCTTATATTCATGTTATATTCTCTGGATATCCTCTGTCGATATGCTGCCATCCTTAGTTTTGCTGCATCTCTTATCTCATCAACAGTATCCAATTCCTGGCATAGGGCTTCAGGATTCTGCTCAGGATACTGGAGGCTGGATCTTGCTATAGGTATCACCATTTCTATCGGGATCACCGCTTCTGCTCCAAATACCAAGGAAAACGGGGTTTGGCCAGTTGCACTTTTCACCATTGTTCTATCAGCCCATAAAACAAAGGGTAATTCTTCTGCCCATCTTCCCTTCTTAGCTCCAAGCCTTTTCTTCAAATTGTTGATAATTATCTTGTTTGAGGATTCTGATTGTCCATTTGCTTGAGGATGTACCGGTGTGGATGTGATCATTTTTATTCCCCAACTCTTGCAAAATTCAGTAGTCCTCTTACTTATAAACTGAGATCCATTGTCACAAATTATCTCGGCTGGTACTCCAAACCTGGTCAGGATATTCCTCTTTATGAAGGATACTACTTCTTGATCTCTAACTTGAACAAACGCTTCAACTTCAACCCACTTAGAGAAATAATCAGTCATTGCCAGCATGAAGACCTTTCCTCCTGGAGCCTTTGGCAATTTTCCTACTATATCCATTCCCCATTTCATGAATGGCTAAGGGGAAGCGATAGGATAAAGTGGTTCAGCAGGTTAATGTAATATATTACTGTGTCTTTGACACGCATCACATCTCCGAGCATATTCTGCAGCATATTTTCTCATCGTCGGCCAATAGTATCCTGTTCTTAATACCTTTGAGAATAACGACCTGCCCCCAGTATGGTTACCACAATCCCCTTCGTGTATATCCTGAAGCACTTCTTTAGTTTCGGGATCCTCCAAGCACCTCAGATATGGTCCTGCAAGAGATTTCTTATACAAAACATTATTTATAATAGTGAATCGTGATACCTTCATTCTAAAGGCCTTAGGATTTTCATCTTTTGGGATGTGTCCTTCCTTGAGATATCTTATGATTGGAGCCGTCCAGGACTTAGGATCCTTCTCAGGATACTCATCAGGATCCTGAACACTTATTACTTCCTTATCCTAAGGATCCGTCGCAGGATAAAGCATATGCAATATTGGTATTCGGGTTCCTTCCGGTATCCTGACTGATGATCCTAGATTTGCCAAGGCATCAGCTTCAGCATTATCCTCTCTTGGTACATGTTCTAGTGTAAAAATATCGAAATATCATGCTAACTTTTTGAGAATTTCGAGATACTCGATTAACTTCTCACCTTAAATTTCATATGTCCCATTAAAATGATTAGTGATTAACAAGGAATCAACAAATACTTGTAAATTCTTGATATTCATGCTCCTAGCTAATTCAAATCCTGCAATTAAAGCTTCATATTCTGCTTCATTATTAGTGGCAGGAAACTCACATCTAATAGCCTGGGGTAATATGTCCCCCTGTGGCGATTTTAGTAGTATACCCAAACCTACACCTCTTACATTAGATGCACCATCAGTATATAATGTCCAAGATTCTAAGTTTTCTCCTAGCTGTTGTACTTCTAGGTCTACTTCACTTTGGATATCACTACTGAAATCAGCCACAAAGTCAGCTAAAGCCTGAGACTTTATGGCATTTCTAGGTTCATACACTAGATCATATGCACTTAATGTTACTGACCACTTAGCCATCCTACCTGACATCTCTGGTTTCCTAAGCACATTTTTTATAGGATAGTTGGTTTTAACATGAATCCTATGTGTTTCAAAATAATGTCTAAGTTTTGTTGACGCCATAACTAGGGCTAATATCAATTTCTCTAAATGAGAATACCTAGTTTCAGCATCTAATAAACTTTTACTAACATAATAAACAGGATACTGCTGACCTTCATGATCCTTTACAAGGACAACACTTACTGCATTCCCTGATACTGCAAGATACAGGGATAATGGTTCACCATCCTCAGGCTTCATCAATATAGGTGAGGTTGAAAGATACTGCTTCAAATCCTGCAAGGCTGCTTCATGCTTCACTCCCCATTCGAACTTCTAATTCTTCTTCTTCAGGATATCAGAAAATTCCTTGCATTTTTTCGACGATCTTGAAATAAATCTGTTTAATGCTGCTACTCGCCCTGTTAATCGTTGAACATCCTTCATATTTGAAGGTGACTTGATATCCAGGATAGCTTTAATGTGCTCCGAGCTTGCCTCTATCCCCCTTTTCGTCACCATGTATCCTAGAAACTTTCCTGACCCCACTCCAAAATGGCATTTAGCAGGATTTAATTTCATGTTGTACTGGTCCAAGATATCAAATGCTCCCTTGATATCCTGGAGATGACCCTCAGCCTTCTTGGATTTTACTACCATATCATCGATGTACACCTCCATGGTGTCCCCCAGTTTGTCTTTAAACATCATGTTTACCAATCTCTGGTATATTGCACCTGCATTTTTCAAACCAAAAGGCATAGTAGTATAACAATAAATACCTGTTGGTGTCATGAAAGCAGTATCCTCTTGATCCGAGGGTTCCATTTGGATCTGTTGGAATCCTGAGGAGGCATCCATGAAGGTTAGCATCTCATAACCAGCAGTAGCATCTACCATTGAATCGATATGAGGTAGAGGAAATGGATCTTTGGGACAAACTTCACAAACTCTCCATTTCCCGTTTTTCTTTTGCACCACAACTACGTTTGCCAGCCATTTAGGGAACTTCACTTCCCCGATCATCTTGCTTTTTAATAGTCTTTCAACTTCCTCCTAAATGATAGTGTTGCGTTCTGGAGCAAATTTCCTTCGTTTCTGCTGGACAGGCTTGAAAGACTTATCAATTCCGAGCTTGTGAGTTATAATATCCTTGGAAATTCCTATCATATCCTTGTGTTTCCAGGAGAATGTTGACATCCTGCATTTCAAAAAGTTAGTTAATTGATCTTCAATATCCTTAGGGATATTGGTTCCCACGAGCACCGAGATATCCGGATTATCCTGATCCAGGATAATTTTCTTCACATCCTGTTCTGAAGCCTCCATGATATCCTAGCCTCGCATCTTTAATTGCTATGCTGCACTAGTTTTTGTTGAGGATTTCATCGAAGAAGAATAACACTCCTTCGCTTCCTGTTGATCGCTTTCCACCTTGACTACTCCCCAAGGGGTAGGGATCTTGATACACTGATGATAAGTTGATGGCACATCTTTCATATCATGGATCCAAGGCCTACCTAATATAATATTATAGCAGGATAGGGAGTCCATGACACAAAAGCACTGCATTGAGTTGACCCCTTCAACATACACCGGCAACTTTATCTCCCCTACGGTATTCCTAGCTTCTCCACTGAAACCAACGAGCACAGTGGACTTCGAAGTAATATCCATCGGGGATACATTCATCCTCTTCAACGTTTCCAGATGAATTATGTTGATGGAGCTGCCATTATCCACTAATATCCTGGGAACAAAATGGTTAGCGACATATAACGTTATTACTAAAGCATCATGATGAGGATCCTGGACAGTATCCCTGTCATCATTATCGAACGTGATCACTTTGTCAGTTGTGAGGGTTGACATCCTGGTTGGTTTATCTCTCCTTTCTGCTTTGGCTTCTTTCGCGTGCCTTTTCGCCGCAGAATATGATGTGACGTAGATATCATATCCTCCTGAAATAAAGTTAGTTATTTTGGCATCCGCGGGAGGTGATGCCGCTCGTTCAGGATCCTTCTCAGGATCCTGACCTTTATTCTTCTTTCTTCCTAAGAGGTCCTTCAAATATCCTTTGCTTAAGAGATAGCTTATTTCTTTCCTTAAAGCGATGTAATCCTCAGTAACATGTCCGAAATCTTCATGGAAGGCACATCATTTGGACTTATCCTTCCAATCAGCTTTTTGTTGATTTTTCCGGGGCCATCTTGCTTTGTCTCCTAAACCCTGCATAGCATAAATCAGTTCAGGTATATTAACGGAAAAACAATATTCAGACAACTCAGGATACTCCTTAGGATCCTCATCCTCAACAGCATTCACTTTCTTGCTGTCATTTCTGCCATATGGCTTAGAGCGATATGGTTTGTACGAGGATTCTGATTTCCTGTTGGTTGACTCATAGGTTGTTGACGAATTCATCCTTTCTTGCATCTTTTTGTCGTCTTCCAACCGAATATATCTTAAAGCCCTGTTACGAGCTTCATCCAGATTCCTTCAGGGGTTCATTACAAGATCCTGGTAAAATTGAGAATCCTTTTGCAATCCCATCTTGAAAGCCTGCACAGCTGTTGCAACATCAAGATGTGGGATATCCAAGGATTCCCGACTAAACTTGTTCACATAATCCCTCAAGGATTCTTGAGGTCCTTGAGTTATCCTGTAAAGATCACTGGTTAGTTTCTCAAAACTCCGGCTGCAAGAAAATTGACTATTAAATAAATTAACTAAATGAGCAAATGAAGTAATTGAGTGAGGAGGAACGTTTAAGAGCCATTTTAAAGCCGATCCTGTTAAGGTAGAACCAAAACCCATGCACAGGCATGCTTCTTTGAGATCTGGAGGGATAGGGTTAATTTTCATCCTTTCTCTATACTGGGCAATATGCTCCTCAGGATCCGTAGTTCCGTCATAGAGTTTCATGTTGGGGGTTTGAAATCTTTTTGGGATTTCAGCATCACAAATAGGATATACAAACCGTGATATCCTGTGGCTGTCCTGGGACACTTCTGGAATTGGCTGGACCACCCCAGGTACACTGGATATCATGTCTTTCAATTTTTTAAGCTCCCTGGAAAATCCTGATGTCATACATGCATCCTACAAAGATCCAACACCATTAGTAGCAAGAGTATTATTATTAGATACATTACCAGTATGAGGATTCTGGCCATATCCTGAAGCATATCCTGAGCTTCTCACAGTCGGTACTCTTACTGAAGAGGGTATCTCAGGAGTATGATTCTGGGAATTGCTAGGCACGATATTCCCCCTGTTATCCTCAGTATAAACTGCAGAACTGAAGTTTAAAGCCCGGGTTGCAAGGGAGTGACAGTATCTTCAGCAGGCATACTTGGGCCGGATTTCAAGAGTTGTATCTCTCTCATCAGCATCTGATTAGTTTCCTGCTGCAGGCTCATCTGTTCCTGTACACTACCAAGCAAATTTAGAATTTCTTCATTAGAAGCAAAAACAGGGCCAGATCCCTGGGTATTGCGAGCGGGGATAACATCCCGAGCCACATGAATTTCAGTTCCCTGTGAAGAGGCTTGCATTCTCGGAGGAGGTGGTGGAAGCACCGAACCAATTGTTGCAGAGGTTGTAGCAGATACGGTGGAAGAGCTCATGTTTGATCTCGAGGCCATTGAAAATAATGTAGCAAAAAGTTTTGAAAATAGAAAATCAAGTAATGATTTTGCAAAAACGTTTAGTAGAAGTAGCACCACTTGCCCCATGGTGGGCGCCTAATTGTCTTGGTCAAAAATTACCGAAGCAATTAAGTGATCAAATTAGTTTGGTGAGGTAGTGTGCTAAAAACGTGTGTTGAAAATATGCTAGTTAAGTTGTTTACAAAAAACAGGTTCAGGATATAGCTCAGGATATTGAGCTATATCTATGATCAAACAGTGAGCAAAAATGTAAAGGGTGACACGAGATATACGAGGAAAGCCCTTGATCAATCTAGATCGCCGGCATAAAACCTCGGGAGCTGACAATCGCAGCTGCCTTGTTCTTCTTATTGCTTCAAATATCATGATACAGTGCAGGATATGATGCGGATCAACTAAGTGTTACAATGCAATTCGAGTACAAGTGTTAGTGCGTTGTGAGTGTTTGCAAGTAGAGAGAAAGAGTGTGCGAAAGATTGTGTCTCTAATCTGATTCGATCAATCCCCTTTTATAGTAAAAAGAAAGCAACTAACTATCCTACTATTCCGGGATCCGGCGATTATTCCATATGTGGATGTTGTAGTCCACGTCTTCCGGCTTCAACATTCATAATATAACTAATTTGCCCGAGTCTTGAGGAGAAGAAGTCCACTTGACCGTTGGAGACTGGTTTCAATAACCTGCACGTGGGTTAATTGGTTACTACCAGGATATCACATCAGGATGTTACCAATATCCTGATCCAGCATCCTGGCCACAATAAAACAAACAAAGTCAGAATATCAATCAGGATATATGAGCGGGAAATCACCCATAACAGTTAGTGTTATAAGAATTATTCAAAGTGTTACCTCCTGAAGGATTCAAGTTTGGAATTCCAGATGTGAATCCATATTGACGGGATTCTGGTACAATTGAGGGACCAGATGATGCAATGGTCTACATTGGACTGAAGTCTCCTAGGTGAACATCTAAACTTCCGGGTTGTACATTCCTCAAGAATCCTTGATCCTGA
Source organism: Helianthus tuberosus (assembly GCA_030545235.1). Classification (NCBI taxonomy): domain Eukaryota; kingdom Viridiplantae; phylum Streptophyta; class Magnoliopsida; order Asterales; family Asteraceae; genus Helianthus; species Helianthus tuberosus. The sequence goes on along the minus strand of JARYGA010017930.1, from coordinate 3,206 downwards.
AATATGTTGGATCCTGGATGTGCTGTGACTGGGGGTCTTGGAGGGTAGTCCATGGATCTGTAAACCTGAGATAAGGTTCCTTGAACCTGAAAGGAGGATCCTGAAACCTGAGAGGAGGATCCTTGAACCTGGGAGGATCCTTGAATCTGAGAGGATCCTTGAACTGTATGCGTCCCCATATATCCTCCTGAGCTAACGAAGGATCCCTGATGCTGGAAAGAGGATCCTAAAGACTGAAAAGAGGATCCTGAAGGCTGGAAGTGGGACCCTAGAGCCTGACTCATTGTTGTTGATCTATAACGCCTTCCCAATGGTCCACTCTGGTACTGGATATCAGGAGCTGCAGATTGCAGGGCGGTTATAGCTAGAGTGTCAAAATCCAGTAATCTAGGTACCAATGGAAAGTGATCCTCCACTGATCTCTTCAATTTTTTGATGTCATCAATCTCTCGAAGGATCCTGTCATTAGTTTTGTCCTGCTGCTGCATGTAATCCCTCATCTGCAAAATCAAAGAATAAAGATCACTGTTAGAAGGACTAGAAGAAACAGCAGAAGTTGGTGGTTTTAAGAAAACGGGGCTTTGTTTCTTCGTAGCATTCTCAGCATTCTTTTGGGATCCAAAAGGTGGTGGAGGCAAAGGTGGAATGCCCTGTGAAGAAGTGACTGCCGGGATAGAGCTTGAAGTGTTCTTTGCTGAAGAAGCCATATGGTTGAAGATAATGAACCGAAACGAACACAATGAACAAAATTTTTCAGAAATGAAGCACCAATTGCCGCACGGTGGGCGCCAAACTGTTTTGGTCAAAAATTAGACTAGGATAATGTAACCAAATCTTCTTTTGTGACGTATGATGCTAGAATCAATGAACAAATGTATGAACAACTTGTAAATGAAATGAACAAGTGACACAAGGATTTATACGAGGAAAAAGCCCTTGATCAATGTATGATCTCCGGCATAAAAAACCTCGGGTGATGGAAACTACCGATCACCAACTATAATTAAACAAATGATCGTTACAACTCGGGATGATAACGAGCTTGTTACAAGGATCACTAGTGTGCAAAATGTATGAAATCGCCAATGAATTGCAGAGAGCTTGCGAGAGTGTGTATGTTTGCTAATTGTTCTCACTATCAAGCTTGTTATCCCCTTTAAAAATAGAAATAATCTAAATAACAAACTATCCGCCAAATGTGCAAGCTACCCACGACTTCTATAACGGTCATTCCAGCCATGCACGTGCAGAATATTAGAGCATATTCCCCAGGAATATCGGCAAGACCAAGTCCCACTCGCTCATTCCTGCAAAACAAGCTTAAATATAATGGAAACAACCGTTAGTGTTAGGATAACTATGAGGATCCTGGATCCTTAATCCTGCAACGTCTTCTGAGGATCCTTAATTCAAACAGAATTGAGGATCCGTGATCCTGGCTGCACTTGTGGATCCGTGATCCTTAGATATGGAAAATCTATCCCTAACAGACATAACTGTATGTCTTGTTTTCATTGTGTCAGACTGTACCGCAACTAGTACTGACAAGTATCGTTTATTCGCGTTCCTATTGTTAGTCTAGGATATTGTTTCTAATCGCAACGGATTCGTTATCATAATTCATTATGATTTTTGTGTTTCCTAGACTTTTAAGACTTTAATTAATTAAAATAAAGTCGTATACGCGAAAATAAAATTTTAAATAGTTGTTTAGGTTGAACGGAATTACTTGAATTTTTCCGTTTGTCACATTCTCCCCTTGTTAAAGAAAGTTTCGTCCCGAAATTTTAAGCTGTGTCACTTCTTTGTTGGGACGTTCTTAAACAAATGAGGGTACTTCTTTTTTATTTTGTCTTTTCGTTCCCATGTGAACTCGGGTCCTCGTTTCGAGTTCCATTGGACTTTGATTAGTTTGATTTAACTTCTCTTCGTTTTGTGAATCTTTGAATCTAGAACCTCAACAGGTTCTTCGATGAAATGGAGTTTGTCGTCTACATGGATTTCGTCCGGGGGAATAATAAGTGATTCGTCCAAAAGACACTTTTTTCAAATTTGACACATGAAAAGTGTCGTGAACGTTACTGAGTGATTTTGGCAGTTTTAAATTGTAGGCGACATTTCCAATCTTTTCCAAGATTTTGTAAGGTCCTATGTATCTCGGGCTAAGCTTCCCTTGCTTACTGAATCTAGCTACGCCTTTCCATGGCGAGACTTTTAACAACACCTTGTCTCCAACTTCAAAAGACAACGGTTTGCGGCGTCTGTCTGCGTAGCTTTTCTGTCTGTCTTGAGCCGCCTTGATATGGTCTCGAATTTTGAATATTTTATCGGTAGTTTCTTGAACTAATTCAGGACCTAACATTTGTTTGTCGCCTAGTTCCGCCCAACATAGCGGAGATCGACACTTACGGCCATATAATGCTTCGAATGGTGCGGCTTTAATACTCGTGTGATAACTGTTATTGTATGAAAACTCGACTAAAGGCAAGTGAGTATCCCAATTTCCACCTAAGTCCATCACACAAGCACGCAACATATCTTCTAGAGTTTGAATCGTGCGTTCACTTTGGCCTTCAGTTTGGGGATGAAAGGTCGTGCTCAAATTTAATTGGGATCCAAAGGCCTTTTGAAAAGACTGCCAAATCCTTGATATAAAATGACCGTCTCGGTCAGAGATTATCGATACAGGTACACCATGTCTTGCTACAATTTCCTTGAGATAGATTTCAGCTAACTTCTCAGTACTGTCTTTCTCACGGATAGGCAAGAAGTGAGCTGACTTGGTTAATCGGTCGCCGAATACCCAAATCATGTCGTGACCATGAGAAGTCCTGGGTAATTTGGTTATGAAATCCATAGAGATATGTTCCCATTTCCAATTAGGGATTTCGGGTTGTTGTAGCAATCCAGATGGTTTTTGGTACTCGGCCTTAACTTTAGCACATGTTAGACATTTTCCAATATATGTCGCAATATCACCTTTGATATTAGGCCACCAATAAAATTCCTTGAGATCGTGATACATCGGATCTGCTCAATGATGTATCGAATATTTGGATTTATGAGCCTCATCAAGAATTAGGTCTCGAAGACCACAAAAATGAGGAATCCAAATTCTATTCATGAAATATAAGGCTCCGTTCTCTTTCGGCTCTAGTTGTTTTCCATACCTCTAAGCATTTCTGCTTTGAAGTTTTCTACTTTCA
>JARYGA010017929.1:0-69707 GCA_030545235.1 Helianthus tuberosus | reverse complement strand
TTTCCATTTTCTTTTCTTCAAACGATTGTTTAGGTTTCTCCACCCATGATTGATTTGGAAAAATCTTCATTTTAGGATAAACCTTTGAAGTCTTTGGAGATTTTGAAGATTCACCAATATCAAAGGTTGATTTTGGCTTGTCCTCAGACTTCAAAGATTCATCGCGTTTCAAAATACGCACAGGGGGAACCATCGGTGTGTTTCCTTTAACATCATTTGAAGTTTTAGGTTTGGGTTTCTGGAAAACTGGTTTTTCAATTCTTTAAAACACTGTTTTGGCCATGTGACCAATTTCATTGCAGCGATAACAAACTCTTTTGTCATACTCAACAAAAGTAGATCTGTTGGTCTCATCTTTCAACTTTTGAGCTGCATTGAAATCATCAATTGCTTTCTGACTAAAAATGTAATCCTTTTCGGCAACTGTGTTCTTTCCTGCTACAAATACATCGCTCAAATTTTCCTTTGGCTTAACCTCCTTTTTAGCCATTTTCTTTTCAAACCCGACACCTTTCTTTTTGAAGTTGTTACCATGTCTTTTGTTCTGACCATTGTTACCCACCCATTCTTTCCTTCCCGGGTTGTTTGGTTGTTGTTTCATAAAAGATTTTTTCGGTTTTGATAAAAACGCATTGTTATTAACCTCTGAAATGTCAATTTCCACAAGCTTATAAACCTTTTCAACATTTTCCAGTTTTAAATTCTGAATCGGAAATTCAAAATCAGTATATAGTTTGTCAGTTCCGGTCATCGTGTAAACCACAATGATCGAATCGTCATCCACAACTTTATCTGATTTTGGTATGAACTTATCCAAAAAGTTTCCATCATCTTCAGAATCAGAAATGGAATTCTCCAAATGAGTTTTGACTGTACCAAAATATAAGTTATCACTTTCTTCATCCAACACTTGATCTACAATTGTTTTCACAAGTTGTGACTCGTTGTCAGTGTCAGATGGAGAGAATGTAACATCAATGCTTTCAGGTAAGTCATTCTCCACAGTTCTTAACTTGAGATTCAAAGCTACTTCCACCCCATCTGGATATTTCTGTTTATAATGATTCCATATTGGGGGTGGAACATTGTTGAAAGCAGGTTTATCATCAGGTAGTTTAGGAATAATTTGATCAATCACATAGGATGAAGCAATATAACTGATCAATTTCTTATCAACTCTTTCTTTTTCAATGCGTATCAATTCAAGTTCCGTTTTCAAAGATGCAATTGTGTCCAGATGAATGTTAATCTCCATCTGCTTTTCCATAACAGTTTCTTTGAACAAATTAGTAGCTTTACCATTTTCTATACTTTCTTTTTGAATCATTTTGATTGAACGTGATTATGTGTCATAAGCTTCTTTCACATCATTAAGATCATATTTTACTTCATCGGTATATTTCTTCAATTCTTGAAACCTTTTGTCTTTTTAAAGACAATCCATGCAAGGTTTTAAAAAAATTTCGCATGGTGTTTCAGAAATTTGATCAACTTTTTCAAAAACCTTTTCTTCTTTATCAGTTTTAATTTCTGGTTTACCAAACCCGTCAGACTCAGACTCTGAGTTTTCTCCTGATTTGACATCCAGCTTTTCTGATTTGAACTCGGACTCCTTTTCGACTGACTCCTTTTTGAGTGACTCTGTTTCAACAGACTCCGTTTTGACAGACTCCGTTTCGACAGACATTGACTCCTGAGTTTTGTCTACCTCTTTCAGCTTGCCCATCAACACCTTGTCAGCTATCTCTTTCAGAGTTTCTTCATTCATCTCTTTAGAAACATCTATAATTTCTTCAACCGGAGCTTTTTCGACGTCATATTGTGGACAAAAACCTATAGTTGGCTCGCTGAAGAATCCTGCAAAAGAATCAAACATGTTAGGAGGCATTATAGATTTAAAAGAACTAGCAATGATCTCCTGTTCTGATTGATAATAATAAACTTCTGCTGCTGCCTCGTCAAGTTCCGCCAAACTCTCTTCACTCATCACTTCAACGACTTCCTCAGTTTGAACAACACATTCTGGCTCTTCAATAATCTCTGCCATCATAGCCAAACCCTCAACAGGAATATATTTATCCTAACTAAACCCTTCTGCAACTTTCTCATCATCCTGATTAACCAAAAGAGCCTTTTCAGGTTTGTTTTCAATTTGAGGTCTTTTATTGAATGGTTGTTGACTAGTTTTGTGATAGATTGCTTGTCGGTAGTAGTCATTTGTGAACGGATTCTGATTATTGTTTACTTCCCTGTTTGGACACTCACGTTTGAAATGCCCTTTTTTCTTTGCATTTGAAACACGTAACTTTCGCTTTATCAAATCCAAGCTTTTGATCAGGTCCTGAGAGACTGTTTCGACCGGTTATTTACATAAATCTTTGTGCTCTCCTCACTAAGCTTGCCATACCCCACTTGATATCTATGAGTTCCAGCTCCTCTGGATCGATCTGATCGTAGTCTTCTTTTGTCATGTCAGGATTTCCAATTTTCCCGGCAACAAGACTTTCATAGGACTCAAGTACTGAAGCAAGTAGTGATATATCCTATTTTGCTGCTGATTCTGTAAACTCTTGACCATTCTTGATGTTCACAGCTATATTGCACAAAATTCCTTGACCGTGACTTTGATTATTTGAACTTGATGAACTTTGAGGAGACACTTGTTCTTGAACCTTAGGATTTGGTTCATAACTTGCAAATGGTGAATAACTGTTGCTTGGTGTGCTTTGAGAAACTCCAGATGTAGGTTCAGCACTAAATGTTGTCTGAATTTTTGGACTTAGATTAGATGTTGCTGATGAGCTTCCTTTGTAGTACAATGAAACATCTTGTTGTACACTAGAAGCTTTCATTTTTCTAATCTTTGTAAGTTCAAGCTCATGCGATTCAATTTTTTCGATAAACGTGCTAAGATTCATCCCAACATACTCTGATTTATTTTTCAAAACCAACAAATATGTTCCCCACTCATCATATGGTAAAGCATCTGCCAGCTTGTCAACCCATTCTTCATTTGTTTTTTCAATGCTTAAACGCTTCATCTCTACAACCAGATGACAATATCTCTCGATCAACTATTTTGTTGATTCACCTTTGATTCTGGTAAAAATATCAAATTCCTTTTTCATGAATGCCGTTTTACTCTTTATCATCGAAACACTTCCAAGAAACTTCACTTTCAAAGCATTCCAGACAGACTGCGAGTTATCCTGATGTTGTAGCAGAACTAAAATATCTTCTTCGATCGCTTGCTGCAAGATACTCATCATTTTCTTTTCAGCTTTAAAACAATCTTGTTCAAGTGGAGTTAACTGATACCACTTGTAGGATCGATACACGACCTGAAAGAGTCGATCTGAGTCAAATCTAAGCTACTAGAGAGGCGGAAACAAACTAGTAACTGAGAATCGGTGTTAGAATGTGAGTAGAAACAGAGATATTCACTTTAAACTGGTTTTCCATTAGTTTTAGACGTTAATACACGGTGAGAAACTGACAGCACTTCGTTACAGACTTCACCAATTCGTGTCAAATGAAAAACCCAACTCTCCTATTTATAGGAGAACCATTTCGTACGAAACCAACAAGAACCATTCCGCACGAAATGGCAAACTCCATTTCGTGCGAAATGGCCTAACAACCCATTTCGTACGAAATGGTTATATACACAAATAACATTAACTTTTACACAGTAGACCCCTATTACAAGCTACTAGACATGACCTAGACTGTTGACGTAGGCGATAGACATCGTGTACCAACAGAAGCGATACCATCATAGGCTTCGTTCAAACCTGAGAGAAGTTGAATGACTAAGGTGCGTTCGGTTACCGAGGAGCCAACATTGGCCAATTGATCAGAGAGAACTTTAACTTCCTGGACATAAGTCGCCATGGGTGGGAATGAATCGAGTTTGATATTAGCAAACTTCTGTTGAAGGAGGATGGCCCGGGTGGCTTGATTGTCATGGAAAATGCTTTTCAAAGTCGTCCATGCATAGTGAGCCGTTGAGTCCGGGCACATGATGGTGCACAGGAGATCATTCAAAATGGTACCATAGATCCATTGAAGGACTTTGGCGTCAAGTCTCTGCCAAATATCATCGGAGACCGGTGGTGTTTGTTGTTTGTCGGTATCTTTTTCTTTATCTGCGGATGCGGAGGCAGCGACTGGAGTGGTTTGAGGGCGAGGAGAGAGGTGGTCGATGACTTCGTGGCACGACAATGGATTTTAAAAAGCTCTGCTCATGAGGCATATTGGCTGGTTTCAACTTCAAGAGTTATAGGGATGAAATTCTTGATGTTGCTCACGGTAATGGCTGGGTAGATTTTGGGATCCATGGAGGAAGAAAGGATGACAGGAGATCGTAGGGTGGCGGATTAGGGTTGCCGGCGCAAAGAAAGAAGGAGAGAAGGAATGCAGGATCGAAGATTACAATGATACCATGTTAGTTTGGGAATAATCTCTGTTGCCTTCATTCCTCAAAGTTCGTTACAATATATAGAATACAAGTATTCCTATAATCTTGGTAAATCACTATAATTGAGCCTATCACAATAATTACAAATATACATTCCATATATACTAATATATATAGATAATAGAGTTATTTTTACAAATATACATTCCATATATACTAATATATATAGATAATAGAGTTATTTTTTTATTTGACCAATATGGAAAGCCATGGCACCACGACGAGTTTTAATTCTCTAGAACTCTTCCATGTCCTTTATTGTCATCAACCTTTTGAGCTAAGCAAATGTCTTATCACTTCTTTAAAGGCGGTTTCCATTCAAAGGAAAGAAAGTATAGGTAAGATAAAGAAGATTTTCACAGCAAAGGCTTGGGTTCGAGCCTCATAAGAGGCAAAAATAGGGATTGAATTTAGAGGGTAAGATTTAGCCGTTCAAAAAAAAAAAAAAAAAAGATAAAGAAGATTTTAAAAGTCATGAAAGGATGAAAGAAGCATTAAATTATCGTGAAGAGAAGACATTTCATGGTGAGTTTTTAATACCATCAAGAAAGAAACCAAATGTTATGTTTCTGGTACTTTCCCATGTGGCATAGTTTGCTTAAACTAAGCTTTAAAACAATACCTTCTTTTATACCGGAATTTGAGTTTGGGTATATATATTTTCGACCCCCATCTTCATTGTCAAGCTTCGCCACTGTATACCGGTATATCATATTTTTAATTTTTTTAAAGGCACATTACACTTGTAAAATCTACACCACTTTCCTTCAATAAGACCGGAACCGTCATCACTTGAGACAGAACAATACTAATGCAACACTTTGGTACTATTAAACTACAAGACCTTTAAGTTATCATTTTCCTAATGACTCTACTTTTGAGGATGTGCATTACAATAAACTAAGAGTTTAATAGGTTCACACATCAACAAGACTAACAACATATAATAATTAAATTCACTCCTACTATGTATATATAATAGAATTGTCATAGAAGTTGAAAGATAAAAAAAGTATAGACAAAATGAAATGTCTAATATCATGCATGATTAAAACAACACATAAACATATTTTTTTTAGAATTAAAATAAAAGTTTTAAACTAAATGATTCAAACTTAAAAAGAACAATAGAAAAGTTGATTAATTAAGAAGTTTTAAACAGCTCAGAAAGTTAAACACACACATACCCATCACACACGTTACATATAACGAGGATAATATAATAATTTTATCTAATTTCCAAGACATAAAATAATACAAGGTTTAAAACATACTATACAATCATTTAAAACACATTATTAACTTTTAAACCATCTCTCATAATTTTTAAATAAATAAACATAAACTTTTCATACGTTAATATATTCTTTTTTTAAATACACTAAAAAAAATGACTATTTTTATTATCTTTAATTTGAGTTTGCTGCTATAGTTTTTTTCTTCTTATTTTTATTGAAGTTAACATATTATGTGATTACCGATGCCTGTGTTACGCAACGGATCTCGCTGGCACCCTCTAGTTTATGTTTGAGTCTGTGTGTGCATGAAGTGTCACACCCCGACCCGTAGTGGACAAGGTGACTGGGGCATGATTGGTTGGTCCAAAGCTTATGACATACAATTTAAAAGTTTCAATATTTATTTATTGAGTTAATTACTGTTTTCGTCCCTGAGGTTTGTCAAAAATAACGGTTTCAGTCCATTAGTTTAAAAATTGCGATTTCAGTCCATTAGTTTCATTTTCGTAACCATTTCAGTCCACCAACTTAACTCCCATCCATTTATTCTGTTAACTTTGGGTGAAAATCTTCAAGTTTTAAAATTGCGGTCTTTCTGTTTGTTTGAAATTTGTTTTGAGGAATTGCAATTTGGTCCCTGCATTTTTAACTCTTTTCAATCAGGTTTAAAACTTGAAGATTTTCACCCAAAGTTAACATAATAAATGGATGGAGTTAAGTTGGTGGACTGAAATAGTTACGAAAATGAAACTAATGGACTGAAATCGCAATTTTTAAACTAATGGGCTGAAACCGTTATTTTTGACAAACCTCAGGGACGAAAACAGTAATTAACTCTTATTTATTTAAAATTTAACTAATCCAAATAACACATAATTCAAATCAACAAGTACAAAATTAAAATGTTCCAACTTAAATAACTTCATTTTTCTTCTAAGCCCCAAGTCCTACGTGATCTTTTCTTCATGCTTATTCATATGTATCATGTGTAAAAGTAGTTTGGGGTCAACAAAGGTTGGTGAGTAAAATCTTATTTGTTATTTGGAAAAATGTATCTTAAATAACTTGTAATAAATAAATATATGTTATATGGTAAAACGAAAAAACCTCATAACAATCTCACACAATAAGCATCTCATAGTATCTAAAGGTGCACGATATCTTGGTATGCGGTTTTGTAAGCAAGATCTAGGCTCAATCAAACGGAGCTGATCTCGTGTATTGGCATCATCTTGTTCCACTCATAGGTACTAGGGAACGGTTGGCTAAATAGTTCCATAAGCAATGTACAATGTCATGCAAGTAATTAAACAACAACCAAACAACAACAAAGTCAAATAACACAACATACGTAATTGGCATGTAAGATTTGGAAACATGAGTTGACAAAGGGACACATGATACACCCAAAAAAGGTGTAATAAAAAGGGAGAGTTATAGATTTACTCACAATTTTGCGTTTAAGGATCCCTTGAAGATAAGCGCATGGGATAGATAGGGAATTCCGAAAGTATAATAGCGATTACCCTAGATATTAAAATACAAAATAAACGATCTAGTTATTATTTCTAAGTTAATAAAAATCCTAATTTTTAATTGCTTCCACAAATTAATTACATCCTTAATTATTTAGAATTTATAAATCAATCTTATTAATATTTTATGTTATAAAAAGAATTAAAATAAATCATTAATTAGTTGGGTTTTATAGTAAATCTTAATCTTATAGTTAATTATAAAAGAAATAAAAAAAAGAAAACAGGGTCGGCTAGGTTCAAACCCGTGACCTCTGACTCGGTTACAAACACCCTAACCACTGGGTTGTGCTCAGTCTTTATGTAATATGTTATATTATGATCAGTAATTAAACTTAAACAGAAGTTAGCCCCTTCACATAATTGGTTTTATTAAAAAACGATCAGTGTGCAGCGAGAAACCATGGCTGGGACTCGAACCCGCGCCCTGACTGTATTCCGACCACCCTTCACCCACTGTACCATGTTTGATTTCCTGAAAAGGTGGAACGATTTAATTGTATATAAAATCTTGTTATGAACAATGGTTAATCAGCGAAAAACATGGATAACAGGTATCGAACCTGTGTCCTCTTGTTAAACACACCCTTCCTAAAACCACTGCATCACATCAGTTTCTTTTTATTTTTACATCATTCATTATTTATATGAAACACTTAAATGTGTCGTCTTCTTCATACAAAAACCGAACCCAGATTGGTATAACCTATAACAACCCTCCAAAAATACACTTAGACACCCCTAAACGTTCCTTATATACCCCGTATGCGAGAAACGGGCCTAACATACCTTAATATTTATAAAAAGCAAAGAAAACAAAATCTGGGAGTCGCTCGCGGGGTGCGACCCCCTTAGCCATCATTGTTGCGGGCTGCAACTGACTTTGCTTACTCGACGCTGCATTGTGCCACATGTCCAGTGACACAACAAAGCTAGGCCAATGATTGGCCAAAGCTATAAACGCCATGCATGCTCTCGCGGGTCGCGAAGGCCAAAGCCAAAGGTTACGCGGGCCGCGACTCGCTGTCTGTCAGGCCTATAAAGGAGTCGAGAGTTCATTTGTTCACCGTTCAAAATTCTGAAATCTCTCTCAAAACCTCTGATAATCTAAATACTCAGATATAATGCTCATAAAAAGCGAAGCTCTGCCTTGTTGTAAGTATTAACCCTATTTGTTACCCTACACGATCGATCTAGGGCTCCGTAACGCATGTCAAGGCTCTGCCTGACTCAGTCGTTGGAATTCTGTCTCGTGTTACACCCGATTGATCTAGGACTCCGTAATGCATGTCAAGGCTCTGTCTGACTCAGTCATTGGAGTTCTGTCTCGAGTTGTACAGTTAATGTAATGTTGGTTACTTTACTAACACGTGTGCATTGTTTAATTTTAATAGATAATAAACGAGAGATACACCAGGAAGCTTTAGTTTTACCTAAGTAAACAATGTGAGTACATTCTCTTTTTGTCACTTTTTTTTGTAAATTATTTTTGTGAGTCAAAATGCTTTACCAAAACCTCAAAATTTTTAAATAAACACTTAATAGTAATTGAGTATTTGTGATTCTACAATTACTGCCGATATGTTGGGGTTTTGTATACATTACTGAAAGACGTTACCATTAGACAAAGAGTTAACCAATGAGTAATATGACCCACAAGTCAGGTGTTGACAGTACTGAATGAGTAATTGAGTAGATATAAAAAAATGTAATTGCGGATGCCCTCAATACTGTAAAGTTGTAAAATTGTTTTGATTAAACTAGGATGCACTCGCTAGTATTTCTTGCTGATAAAATGTTTTTAAAATGAGTTTCAGGTAACTTAATGTGAAGCTATTAGAAGCCAGTTGGAGAGCACTTAAGGCTTGGAAAAGTGGCTATAAAAGTTAGCTAAATAAAAAGGAGTTTTGTCTTTCGATAAACTAGGGTTTATCCCTATAAATAGATTGTAATGAAAACTTGGGTTTTATCCCATTTGTTTATTATACAAAGTTTGGTGTTTTAACTCTGATAAAACATTTCCTAACTACGGTTCCGATGAAAGTTTTCCGCTGCCAAATTAATAAACACCGATACAATCTGATTGGCTCGTGGCACCCGCTCCTGGGCAGGGGTCGGGGGGTGCGACAGAAGGTGGTATCAGAGCTACAGCCACTAGTTTGAGCCAATGAAGTGTTCTGCTGACACTTAAAATCTGTGTTAGGAAATAATTTATGTGATTATGTGTTTTGTGTTATTTGACTATTTGTTAGTTTTACAGTATGAGTGAGCAAGGTACATCTGACGCTTATTGTCACTTAGCTAGTTCACCAAAAGATGAAGGTTCCTCAATTCAGTCAAATCCCCCAGGATACTCAGCTGATACTAAGGAAGGAATATTTATTTTTAAGGCACAGTCTGAGGAACCCTTCATTTCTAAAAAAAGAGGATGGTTTAGTAGAGGAGCACATGAGAGGAGAAAGAGGATGAAGAAATTACAACAACAAAGAGCGATAGTCAGAGCTAATAGGGAAGTGAATGCCCAAACTCAGGAAGCATTCAATAGGCCACCGTGGGAAGAGGAACTAGATAGACAGTTGGCAGATTTCCATATGCTAGCCACTACAGCAGTAGACTCTAACCTAAACCAAATAGCTGAACCGCCACTGTTACACTTATTCCCAAACCAACAAATGCTAGAACCCGACCAAGAAGATCAGTTTCCAATCCCAGATGTTGACCCCTATGAGATTCCCAGAATTCCCCCACCAAACCCTATAGCTTAGTGTACTGACCTTAACCCTTTAGACCCATTTTGGAACAGCGACTGGTGGAAGCGGAGTGTAATAAGAAATCCATACCCTTACGGACACCCAATACCTCGATACCCTGACCCAGTACCATTACCACCGATGAGTGAAGAAAATATGTATGAACTTCGCCAATGGGGTGATGAGTTAGTTGAAGAAGGAGATAGAATTCGTCAAATAGGAGAAAAGCTTACGTGGATGCATGTCGAGCGTGATATATATGATTGGATACATGATACCTAGAATAATATAATACCTAGATATATGTGTAATTTTGTATTTTGATAAAAAAAAAACTAAAATAAATAAGACTAAAATAGATATCAATGCATAACTACTAGTGTGTTTTCTAGTTGTAGTTTGTAATCGACATATATATATATATATACAAAAAGAGTAAAAGTCGCAATGTTCGACGTTTTTGATCAATCTGTTTGTATGATTAATTATATCAACATCTTATTATGTGATAATTAACACCTGATAAATGTTTACAATTCAGATGTCAAACGAAGTAAATCAGGAAAACCAGAATAATGAGAATAACGGAAACTAAATAGATAACAGTGCCATCCAACATATAGTAGCACAAGGAATTATAGGTGCTATGCCTTATATTATCAAGACTATTAAAGAAGCAGAAAATAATAAATCTACAAATGGAAGTAAACGTCAACACATTGAACCAAGTTAAAGTGTGAACGATAATAACGGACCTGTAATCCAAGCTCAAATTCGTAAAAGAAGAAGAACCGCCTCTTATGGTTGTTCTTATAAAGAATTCTTGGCCTGCAAACCAATAGAATTCTCAGGCAATGAAGGAGCCATTTCAGCCTTGAACTGGATAGAAAAGGAAGAAGCAGTTATAAAAATAATTAGTAAATGTGCAAATGAAGATAAGATTATGTTTGCTTCTAATCTTTTCAAAAATGCAACCTTAGAATGGTGGAATACTATTCTCCAGTCTAGGGGAAGTGACAGAGTTTATAAAATGGAATGGACTAACTTTAAAGAGATAGTAGAAAAAAAATTCCGTGCTCCTCATGAAAAGGAACAAATCGCCAATAAATTCCTAAATCATAAAATGACTGGAATAGACTACAAAGGTTACACTACCATAATCTTTGAATATGCTAGAATAGTGTCAACCTTAGCCTCACCTGAGCCGGTATTAATCTCCCGTTACGTTTGGGGATCAATTAGCGAGATTAGACACGTAGTCGAGGCAGCTAAGCCGTAAACCATAGAAGAAGCAGTAGAACTAGCCAACACCCTGACTGATGAATTGGTACGTACTCAAGAAGAAAACCAGAGAAAGAACCTAGCTTAGAAGCTTACCCAAGAATTTCATTACCATGGAAAAGGTACAGGTTCTTCCTCTACACCCTACTGTTAGTATTGTAAAAGAAAGCACACTGGAAGGTGCTCCGTATACTACAACTTTTGCAAAATATCTAGACACAAGGAAGAAAACTGTGGAAAGAAACCTATCAATAGGATATGCTTCAACTGTGGAGAAAGTGGGCACATTAGACCAAACTATCCGAAACTAGCTCTAGCAGCAACCAGCAAAGCTAAGACAGCAGAAGGACCCAAGAAGAATGCCTGAGCATTCATTCTGATAGCTGAAGAAGCCAAGATGATACCAGATGTGATTGCCGGTACGTTTTTAGTTAACGACATTTTTGCCAAAGTATTATTTGACTCTGGTGCAAACCAAAGTTTTATCAATACTTCATTCTACAAACTTCTCAATCAACCATTAACTAAACTTCGACAATATTGTCTGGTGGAAACGATAAACGGAGAATCCATTAAGATTAGTGAAATCTTGCAGGGAGTAAGAATAGAAATCCTGAACCATCATTTCTTTGCTAACCTTTACCCAATGAATCTAGCCGGATTCGATGTTGTGTTAGGAATGGATTGGTTGGTAGCCAATCGTGCCAGTATTTTATGTGATCAAAAGTCAGTGCAAGTAAGTACCCCAAGTGGTAAAAGATCACAATTAGAGGAGATAAGCCAGCCAGGTCGACAAAATTCATCTATGTGATGAAAGCTGCAAGTTATGCAAGGAAATGAGGAATAGTATATATGATTTTCGTAATCATTAATACTAAAGGAAAAGAATTAAAAGATATTCTTGTAGTATCTAAATTCTCAAACGTTTTTCCAGAAGAGTTACCTTGATTACCGCTTAATAGAGAGGTTGAATTTAGAATTCACCTAATACCAGGGACGGCACCGATTGCCAAAGCACCATATCGACTAGCACCAACGGAGATGCGGGAACTGAAGAAACAATTGGACGAACTTCTTGCCAAAGGTTTTATACAACCTAGTTCATCGCCATGGGGAGCGCCGGTTTTATTTGTTAAGAAGAAAGACAGATCGATGCGTATGTGCATTGATTACCGAGAATTGAACAAGATTACGATTAAGAATCGGTACCCACTACCAAGAATCGATGATCTGTTGAATCAACTTCAAGGAGCTCGATTCTTTTCTAAGACCGGTTTACGCTCAGGATATCATCAACTGAAAGTATAGGAAGAGGACATTCCTAAAACCGCTTTCAGAACAAGGTACGGTCATTATGAATTTACCCTCATGCCATTTGGTTTAACCAATGCCCCAGCCGCATTTATGGACATGATGAACAGGATATGTATGCCATACCTGGATAAATTCATAATTGTCTTTATAGATGATATTCTAATTTACTCTATGAGTAAAGAGGAACATGCAGTGCATCTGCATACACTTCTGACATTATTGAGAAAAGAGAAGTGTTATGCTAAATTTTCAAAATGTGAATTCTGGTTACAAGAAGTGTAATTCCTTGGACATTTGATTAATCATGAAGGAATTCATTTGGATCCCACAAAGATCGAGGCTATTACTAATTGTAAAGTCCCTGAATCGCCAACAGAAGTAAGAAGTTTTCGTAGACTGGCAGGATATTATAGACGATTTATCTAAGATTTCTCTAGGATAGCCATTCCATTAACCAAACTGACCTGCAAATCAGCTATGTTTGAATGGGGACCAAAACAGGAAGAAGCCTTTAAGATTCCTAAGCAAAGGTTAACCAACGCACCCATACTCGCATTACCAGAAGGAACTGAAGACTTTATAGTCTATTGTGATGCGTCTAAGTTAGGATATGGATGTGTGTTGATGCAACGTCAAAAGGTTATAGCTTATGCCTCTAGACAACTTAAGAAACATGAAGAGATTACACAACCCATGATCTAGAGTTAGGAGCCATAGTTTTTACCCTTAAGATTTGGAGACATTATTTATATGGAAATAAATTTGTTGTCTTCACGGATCATAAGAGTTTAAGGTATATTTTTGGGCAAAAAGAATTAAATATGAGACAGGGACGCGAGATGGAAATTCTTAGTGATTACGATTGTGATATCCAGTATCATGCTGGAAGAGCTAACGTAGTAGCTAATGCTTTAAATCGAAAGTATCATGAAAAGCCGAAACGAGTACGCTCTCTTAAATTAATTCTGCAGATAGATTTAAATGAGCAAATTAGAGAGGTACAGGAAACACATTCAAGGACGAAGCTGAAGGTTTAAAAGGAATGACTAAGGAATTAAAAAAAGGATCAGATGGAATTTGGAAATTCCATAAGAAAAGGATGTGGATACCTAAACAAAGAAACCTACGCCACAGAATTCTAGAAGAAGCTCATAAGTCTAAATATACGATACATCCCAGAAGTGATAAGATGTGTCAAGATCTAACAAAGAATTTCTGGTGGATAGGAATGAAAAAGGATATAGAAAACTATGTTGCTAAATGTTTGACCTATTCACAGGTTAAAGCTGAACATCAGAAACCCTCAGGATTATTACAACAATTAGAAATGCCAATATGAAAATGGGAATTGATAACATTGGACTTTATTACCAAATTACCCAAGTGATGTGTGCTAAACAGACTATAAAAATTAACTAAAATTAGACTCTCTAAGCTAGACACTAAAAAGCTTTAATTCTAGACTCGACCTAAACCACACAATCGGCAAGTGTACCGATCACTATAGTATGGCCTAAGGAAGTCTGGATATCGTACCACGAGACTCTATTAATCACGTTAACTAGACTCTAACATACACTGACAGACACGACTTAAACTTGTTTAATTGTTTTGAGGGGGGGGGGGGTTACTGAAAATCTAAGGAAATCTATTGAACTAAATTAAACTAAAACTACACTAATACGAAATAAGGCAAAGGCTTTTCTTATATGATGAACGAGAACCACCTAGACTTGAATCCTGGATTGATTTTAAAGTATTACCGATTAAGTTAACTGCATGATTTATGGAATCGGGATCTTATGGTACTAAACCTGTTAAGACACCAACTAAGCCCCTCAACCCTTCTCGAGGTGAAACTTATGGCGCTACCTAGGCCGTTAATCCTACCGGTTATTAGACGTCTTTCCAGTTGTCTAATTATTGTGTAAGTACCCTAATATTGACCCACTTTTTTCCAAATATAGATCTAGGGTAGTTTAGGTTTCTTAATTTGACTTGATAGACTAATAAACCGACGGGACAACTAAGGCACAACCTTTTCCAAGGACTGTCTAAAGCAATTCTCCGGGTAAGACCTATCAATAGCCCCTCACCTTCCAGCTATAAGGACTAGTAGAACAATAAAACCTAGCAGATTACTAACTATCACTTCTAGGGTTTATTGGCCAATTCTCCCTAAAGATAAAAAACATACAGTCAAAGATCTAGCATGAACCTATTCCGTAGTAGACAACCACCAAGATTCACACGAAGTAATTGATAGTAATAAACCAAGTTAAAGTACGCATATACATCAAATTAATAAACCAAACTCTTTACTAAACACAATCAATCCATAAAACACATGCACTTAACGAAAAAGATAAAAACTTTATATTAATCCATTCATCAAAGTCTAGGAGGCATAAATGTTTAGTCAAGCATGTTAAGTAATGAAAACAAATCAAAGATGTTCAAACAAGAATTTATTGTAACAAGTTTCGAAAAAAAGAAATCAACAAACAAGGAATTGCAAAACCCGAGCAAGTCTTTAATCCTTCGTCCCGAACTCGTACCGATAATTCTAATGCTTCAAAACCTTTAAATCAGCTCCAAGAATGTTCACAAGATCGCCTATGATGCTCTTAATTCGTAACTAGGGTTTAATAGTGATTTCTTGGGATTTTATACCAAACCCTAATCGTTAACGAAGAAAACACGTAATTTAACCCCGTCGCGTCGCGCGACGGGTATGCCTCTTCGAGGTCGCGTAGGGTGACAACAAAAAATGTCAGAAATCAGCTCCAAGAATGTTCACAAGATCGCCTATGATGCTCTTAATTCGTAACTAGGGTTTAATAGTGATTTCTTGGGATTTTATACCAAACCCTAATCGTTAACGGAGAAAACACGTAATTTAACCCCGTCGCGTCGCGCGACGGGTATGCCTCTTCGAGGTCGCGTAGGGTGACAACAACAAATGTTAGAAATTAATATTTTATTCGTGGCGGGGCGCGACGCGACGACTTATTCTCCACAGACTTCTTCGAAATTTAATAAGCTTCAACATCCCAAAAACTCCAAAATTTATTCTAACTCTTTTCAACTTGTTTCGGGACTTGGTGTTTCAGCATTATGGCTTATTTCTACTCAATTTCCAGCAAATTTAAGCATCAAGACCTGGAAAACTCAAATTAATCAATAGTATGCACATTCTAATGAAAACTAAACTAAATATAATGGAAAATTATACAAACTATACACGAATAAGAGATGTATTTTGAAATACATCAAATATCCCCACACTTACTCTTTTTTCGTCCTCGAAAAAGAATTATGCACGAAATCAGAGATGAATAGTCACTCGGGTAAAAAGCATATTTATATTTTATTAAAACCAAAACTTGCATTAGCCGCGATTGCGAATATATTTGTCCCCTTAAACCCAAATCCGATGTTAAGCCCTTATCATGTGAATTTAATTTAAGTGCGGTCAATCTACCTAGGGTCTCACGCTAGAATCTATGGTCCACCTACTCCCACCTCAAGCTTATAGAACTAAAAGAACGATCACTGGATCAATTCCTAACCGTCTTATATCAAAACCAAGAGAATTTAAAATCAATTTTTTTCTTTTTTTCATTTTCATCATTTTTCTTTCTTTTTTTTTTCTTTAATGAGCGTAGACGTTGCTTTCCCTAACCAAGAGGCCTTACGATTGTAGAGTCGCTATCCCCAACTCGGATTACATAGGCTTCGATACTTTTTCTTTTCTTTCCAAGTTCGATTTCACACATCCTAGAGGTAATCCGGTTGTAAAGTCACTATCCCCAACCCAGACTATATAGAACTGTGCTACATTCATTCAGTTTCTAGCTCATATTTTTTTTCTTTTTTTTTCATGATAAAAAATTCTAACGGTTTTAACTTATAACGGTGTTCCTTATACTCTTATTGGCGGTTTGAATTTCCCATATTTCCTGATGAAAACCCACTAGCAGACCAACAATTAAGGTATTATTAACTCAAAGGGACCTAAAACAAGACCCGGGCCTATCCACACATCCCTAACTAGACACAAGCTCGATTTATTTAATCTCTTATTGTTATTATTCGAACCCGAGCAAAAATTCACCTTTTCTATCATTTTCCGTATTATTTTGCAAACTTCTTCATTCGAAAGACATTTTTCTGATTTTCAATTTTTTTTTTGGATTTTTAAAATTTTAATTTTTTTTTGTATTTTTCATGTTTATGACTCGATTATTTACAAGTATCCCATCCCCACACTTAAAGATTGCATTGTCCCTAATGCAAGAATGGAAATACGACTCAACTAACTACCTAAAAATCACTAAACTAAGCACGAACTAAATAAATAAATAAAAGAATACAAGAATACAAGGGAAACAACTTAGCTGAATATGTGAGACTTTCAAAGTGCCAGTCGTTTCCACATAAGCCCTCCAATTCGAAACACGCTCAGCAAACAACTCCTATTCTCGGACATGCGAACGAAAGCGGCTACTAACATCAACCTATCAATCGGCATCAACAAAATACACCAAAAGATCATATTATATATACCATCCAAAAGTGTCTGTTTCAAACATAAACCAACCCATCCTGCCCAACCAACCTGTTTAACGTGTATTAGTATAAGTACAAACCAATAAATGAGGATAAAAAACAGCATAAAAGAAAAATCAAACAAAAGATATAGTCAGCTGCTGCATTCTCATCATCATCCCCACACTAATCCTCGTCATGCTCGCTGGCAGACTCCTCACTTCCCTCCTGTCGTCCACCTGCACCAGAGCTACCCCCACCAAACACGCATAACGGGGGAGGTCAAACCTCTGTCCAGTGCCAGCCGAGCCACCCTGCTGTCTCGGCTGAAAGAAGTCTGGAATCCCCATGCTGTGCATGGTCATCATGTATCGTAAAGCATCCTCCTGCCTCTCCTAACCTGTCAGAATAAGGTGCTCCAACCTATCGAATCTCTGCTCCAGATAGCAAGAGAACGACTCTAGAGTAAGAGGCACAGGTGGTGGTTGCCTACGCTGGTACTGTGGTGCCGGCAGCTCATGTCGCTGTGGTGGCCGCTGTCGGTGTGTTGGGTCAATCTGAATCATTACATCCTCAGCTGGATGTCTCTCTGGCGGCTGCACCTGCGGGCCCTGCCTAATCGGCTCCCAGCCGTAGGGCGCAGTATACGACACTATCCCAGCCTGCAACAACTCTCTTAAACCAAACGTCATCGTCTTGGGCCCCTCATGTAGAAATTGGGGGACATACTTGTCAAACACCCCCAAATTTTGTGCGATACTAGTAATATAGGGACCCATAGCCAACCCAGCTCGATGACCACCTCTACGTCCCCGACTGAACAAATCCACCAACACCGTAGCCAAGTTCATCTCCCTATTCTCCACCCGACACATGAGAATGAACAACTCGATCCAATTCGCCTTATTTTCCCCCGATTTCCGTCCCACCAACGTAGTAGACAAAATATTCAAAACATACCTATAAACTGGGTTACGAACCGAAGTAATCGGGTTCGTAACCGTGAATGGGTGGTCGGAAATCGTCTTCCAAAAATTCCACAGCTCAGTTCCTCCAACACTAGTTATAAACCCCGGCTTCTTGACTTCCTCCTTAGTATAAAACCCCGACACAATGGCAAACCTCGCCATATTCATCTCAAACACCTGCCTACCCAGACTGAAGGACACAATTGTGTCATTATCAAATTTCCCTTCCTTGTGTCTCCACGTGCTGTGAAACTCATGTATCAACTCCTCATATAGATCCTGCGTACACTCTAACGCCTCAGTCAACTTCGGACCCAAGAGGTCCAACACTACCTGGCTCGAACCTATTTCCTCTAACCAGGTCCAATCTATCACCCTGTGCTGAAGCAAATCCGTATCCTTCAACTTATCATATTTATTCCACTCAGATGTACTTGGCTCAAACTGCAGTATCGGGTGGTCCAGTCGATTAACTTTATGTGTCGGAATAAACTCATGAGCCCTTTGATACTTAATTTTTCTCAGCTTTGGATCATCAGCAGCTATCTGAAGAATTTAGATCTCCTGAGGAATCGGATCAATCGGATCCTGCTGTGGTGCTGTCTGACCCGCGGCCATTTTCCGGGCCATGCCACTGCGTGAGCTGCTAGCCATGTCTACAAAACAGATATTTAACAAGACAAAACAAGCAAACGATCAGTAATCACAAACTATTTTTTGGTATTTTTAATTTTTTAATTTTTTTTTGAATTTTTGAAAATTTATATATATATTTTTTGTATTTTTATAATATTTTTTTTCCAAAAAATTTAGAATAGCCGTATAGCATTTCATTCGCGGCTAATTCTGAAAATAAAGTTGAATTAAAAACCGGGTTACCTTTTTACAATTGCTAAATGATAATTAAACTCGCCCAAATGGAGATTGAGTACGGGCGAGCTTAAATCACTTGTATGTGCAAGTAAACCCAAAAAAAACTAAATACGACTAATTCTATACTAAAACTTGACTAAAACGACACAAAGACACTAAACTGGACTCAATGTACACTACCCCCTCGACACTTTAATTGTCCGCAATTAAATCAAGTGCCTAACAATCCATCATTGACGTCCCAACTTGCTTCAAATCAGTTGCTTTTTAGTTTTAAAATCAAAGTTTTCGCGTTTTAAAAAGTCCGCCTAATTAAAGGAGGGTTTTCCGTTTGCAAAAATTTCCTTTTAATGCACAAGATTGGAACTTTATGTGTCAATGTACTAATCAAAACTCAGCAAAGCAATGACATTCCGCCCAACCCGACACCATCCGCACCCACTAACAAATGCAAGTAAGCTTGTGTATTTCACCATTTGCAACAAACAATCAGGATGGCAAAGTTCTCAGAAGATATTATACTATCACGAGCAATAAATCCCAAACCAAAACTATCCTTAATCAGAACACATTCAATGCAACCATACCAAACCGATACCACCCACACCCAAATTGTGGAGTACAAACAACCTATAATGACTCGCTACTAATTTGATAAAGCCATATGGCTGACTTATCCAAAGGGACCACAAACTTGACACAAACTCAATCATGACTAAGACTCAAAACTAAAACTGACTACCGCACAAAATTGACTTGAACAAAAACTCGACGCAACTGACTAAACAAAACTCGCCACTCATAACTCGACTCAACACCACCCACGGACTGACTTGCTACGGACTCGACAAAACTGATTCAATAAGACCATAAAAGTCAACACAGGCTACACTAACAGATACTCTAAACGACATGTATAAGAGAACGAACATAAACCATACCTGAAGTGCCAAAAATTTGCAAGAAAAGTTCAAAAATTTCATCAATGGTGAGTCCCGAGTTGAAGAAAACCGACGGTTTGATGATGAAACTGTTAGGTGGGTTTTGTTCGGGGTTGAAAACCGATCACAGGGGTGGTGGAATGGTGGAAAACGGCGGTGTAATGGCTGAGATATGGTTGCTGTAGGTGGTTTCGTCGATGGGGGCGGTGGGTGTAAGGGTTTGGTGTCGTTTGGGGGTGACAGTTGAACAAATAGGTTTTAAACGATTTTTTATAACATCGCGTCGCGCGACTGGAAGACATAATAGCCATGGCGTGATGCCACGGTTCTGCTTAAGTAGACAGTTCATTTTACGGGGTCGCGCTACGCGACAGGGGGGTTCATTCGTGATGGCATACCGTGACGAGGAGGTTCAGAATGATTTTTTTGGACTTAGGGGTGGCGTAGTGCCACAGGTGAGTCTGTTTGGTGTGGCGTGACACGAAGGCACATTTTGGACAGAAGGTTGCGTAAAAATTCTAGTTTTAGGCCTTAGAAATTTTTTTAAGTTTCACCAATCCTTCCCAAAACCATCCCAATTTTTTCTAAGTGTTGGGACTTACCTAGAATGCCGTTTTCATTGCAATTTCAGCTCTTCTCAATGGTACGATTCCTGGAAAATTACCAAAACACACGAAACAAAAATACGAAAAACTATGAAAAATAACGAAATTTACAAACGGTACATACTCTACACTTGGGATTTCATCCCAAAGCACTAAGTGGCGGCTTGTGATGGAATTTCGAGAGGAGTTTCCTCCATCTCGTTCTTGTCTATTGCTTTTCCAATGTAGTGCTTTAAACGGTGGCCATTCACCTTCCAACTCCAGCCATCCGACTCGTCCTTAATCTCCACCGTTCCGTACTGAAACACGTAATGAACCACATACGGTCCCGACCACTTCGATTTCAACTTCCCCACAAACAAATTCAACCTTGAATTGTAGAGAAGTACTCTATCACCCTTGCTAGATTCCTTAACCTTCCTTAACTTCCGATCATGTGAAGCCTTCGTTTTCTCCTTGTTTCCTAACGATCGAGCATAAGCCGCATCCCTAAGCTCCTCAAGCTCATGGATTTGAAAGAAACGCTTCCTAGCGGCTCCGGGCATGTCAAGGTTAACGGTTTTTAACGCCCAAAGCGCTCGATGCTCTAGCTCTATAGGAAGGTGACAAGCTTTTCCATAGACGATCATAAATGGCGTGGTTCCTAAAGGCGTTTTGTAGGCAGTTCGAAACGCCCACAATGCATCGTCTAGCTTGTCGGACCAATCCTTCTTATTTTTACCAACGGTTTTCTCTAAGATACGTTTGATACCACGATTTGCATTCTCCACTTGACCACTCGTATGTGGATGAGATGCGGTAGACAAACGATGAGTGACTCTGTAGCGTGCAAGCAATTTTTCCATCAATGCATTGCAAAAGTGAGTACCACGGTCACCAATTAAAGCTTTAGGTGTACGGAATCGGGAAAAGAGCTTCTTGAGGAATTTCAAGACTACTCGGGCTTCATTCGTAGGAAGAGCTTGAGCCTCTACCCACTTAGACACGTAGTCAATTGCCACAAGTGTATAACGGTTCCCTTTGGAGACGAGAAAGGGTCCCATGAAATCAATGCCCCAAACATCAAAAACCTCCAATACTTGGATCGGGTTTTGAGGCATCTCATCTTTGGCTGAAATGTTGCCGATTCGTTGACACGCATCACATGTTTTCACGAACTCAACGGCATCACGAAGTACGCTAGGCCAATAAAAACCACAATCAAGCACCTTTTGAGCGGTGGCATATGCACCATGGTGGCCTCCCGTGAGGCCTTCATGCACATGCTTAATGATGTTCCACCCCTCCTCTCTAGACACGCATCGTCTAAGTATCCTATCTCCCCTTATTCTAAAGAGAAAAGGATCATCCCACACAAACTTCCTCGATTCACTAAGAAATTTCCTCCTTTGTTGTGTAGTTATCCCCCTCACAATATTGCCACTAGAAAGATAATTCGCTAAGTCACAACACCAAGGCAATCCCTCCTTCTCGGCCTCTACAAACTCGATTGACTCGTGAGGGAATGTATCTCTAATCTCCTCCTCACGAATCTCTTCTCTCTTGGGGTCCTCTAAACTTGCTAGATGATCGGCCGCTACGTTTTCCGCCCCTCTCTTGTCTCTAATATCGATATCGATATCGAACTCGGAAAGTAATAGAATCCACCGTATAAGTCGAGGTTTGGCGTCTTTCTTTTGGAAAAGAAGACGCAACGCAGAATGATCGGTGAAAACTATGGTCTTGGATAGAACGAGGTATGAGTGGAATTTGTCGAAAGCAAATACTACGGCTAAGAGTTCTTTCTCCATGGTGGTGTAGTTCTCTTGAGCATCATTTAACGTTTTGCTCACGTAGTATATGGGGTGGAAGTGCTTATCCTTTCTTTGTCCTAATACCGCTCCAACGGCATAGTCACTCGCATCGCATATGAGCTCAAAAGGTAAACTCCAATCGGGCGAGATAAGAATAGGTGCACTCACAAGCTGTTCCTTCAAAAAGTTGAAAGGCTTAAGACACTCCTCGTCAAAGACGAATGGAACATCTTTCTCCAAAAGACGGGTCATGGGGCGAGTTATTTTTGAGAAATCCCTAATAAAGCGTCTATAGAAGCCCGCATGCCTTAGAAAAATCCGAATCGACTTCACGCTAGTGGGTGGAGGTAACCTACTAATGGTATATATTTTCGCACGATCTACCTCAATACCATCCCTCGAGATCTTATGCCCTAACACATTACCTTCTGTCACCATGAAGTGACACTTCTCCCAATTTAACATAAACTTCGTCTCTACGTATCTCTTTAGCATCCTCTCGAGATTCATCAAACACTCATCAAAGGAGTTACCATATACCGAAAAAATCATCCATGAAAACCTCCATGGAGCTCTAAATCATATCCTGAAATATGGTAACCATGCATCGCTGAAAAGTAGCTAGAGCGTTGCATAACCCAAATGGCATGCGTCGGTACGCATAGGTGCCATAGGGGCATGTGAAAGTGGTCTTATCCCGATCCTCCGGTGCGATGGGGATCTGGAAGTACCGGAAAACCCGTCGAGAAAACAATAAAATTTTTGACCTGCGAGACGCTCCAACATTTGATCGATGAAGGGCAATGGGAAATGGTCTTTTTGGGTGGCATCATTCAACTTTCGGTAGTCGATGCACACGCGCCAACCCATGACCGTGCGAGAAGGGATAAGCTCATTGTTTGCATTCATGACAACAGTCATCCCTTCCTTCTTAGGGACAACCTAAGTGGGACTAACCCATGGTGAATCGGAGATGGGATATATCATCCCGGCATCTAGGAGTTTAAGAACCTCCTTCTTCATAACATCTTGCATATTGGGGTTGAGCCGCCTTTGGGGTTGCACCACCGGTTTGAAATCATCCTCCATGAGTATCCGGTGGGTGCAATAAGAAGGGCTTATGCCCTTGATGTCAGACAACCTCCATGCGATGGCCTCTTTGTTGGCCTTAAACACCTCCAACAACATCAACTTCTCTTCTTCCTCCAACTGTGATGAGATGATAACGGGTAGCTCGGAACCCTCCCCTAGAAAAGCATACTCTAAATGAGATGGAAGGACTTTAAGCTCTAATGGTGGGGGTTGGGTGGTGTAATCACTAACGGCTAACACTTCTGGAATTAAAGGAGTTCCCTCAACTTCAACTTCATCTACCCTCAACGACTCCTCCTCTACTCTCTCTCCTACCACTAAGTTGGCACCACTAATATACTTTAAACAATGGTCAACACATGAGATGAATGAATTCAAGAAATATACGGAATGACAACGACCACTATAGTCATCGAAACCACTCGGGTGGTTCATGGAACGATCGATCTCAAAGGTGACTCTCTCCTCACCGACCCTAAGTGTAATCTTACCATCGTAAACATCTATGAGGGCTTTCGCGGTACACAAGAATGGACGACCAAGTATAATGGGAACTCTCTCATCCGCTTCCATATCGAGAATGACGAAATCGGCGGGAAAAACAAACTTGTCGACCTTAACTAACAAATTCTCAACAATACCCCACGGGTATTTAACGGAGCGATCGGCTAATGATAATGTCATACGGATAGGTGAAAGCTCGCCTAAGTCTAGCTTCACGTAGAGGGAAAAGGGCAACAAATTGATGCTAGCACCTAGGTCAGCTAAGGCTCGAGTATTGGTATTACTACCGAATAGACATGGAATAGTAAAAACACCAGGATCGGTAAGTATTTCGGGAAGCTTATTTAGAATAACGGCTGAGCACCCTCCATTCAATGGAACATTTGAAAACTCCCCCAACTTCTCCTTGTTCCTAAGAAGGTCCTTCAAGAACTTCGCGTACTTAGGCATTGATTGGAGTGCCTCGATAAAAGATAGATTAATCTTCAATTGCTTGCAGATGTCTAAGAATTGCTCGTATTCCCTTGAGTATTTTTGGTTCCTAAGACGTGAAGGAAACGAGACTCGCGAATGGTCTACTAGTGGAGAAGGTCTAACGTCCACGGGTGTTTTCTCTACTTTCTTCTCAACTTGAGGCTCACCGGGCAGTGCGGTACTTGCTGGGCTTAGCCTCGGTTGCACTTTGCCGGGCACCTCCATCTCGATCTCTTTGTCACACCCCCAAAATCCACACGCGGAGTATCACCGCTTGGAGGCGTGACTGACCAGGATCAAGCCACCAATCATATTGAACATACCAAGTATTAAGTAAAAGTCAACCACACAATATGAAAGGTGTTTCAAACCAAAAACGTAGTTAAGTGTTTAGCGGAAGCATAATTGTAAAAACCCAATGTAAGTATTAAATACGAAATAAAGTAATGTTTTGAGCATGGCACACACTTCCATGTCCCACAACGACCGCGCCTCCCTCTGCAAGCTCCAAGAGTACCTAACGACCTGCAAGGCATGTAGCAACGAATCACAAAACAAAGTTGAGCGAGTTCACAGTTGGTTGTTTAGTTATAGCATTCGTTACATAAATTGTATGTTCGTTTTGTAAACCATGTATCGTATTAATTCGTATTGCGGTCTGCCAGACATGTTTGCGAAGATTGGTGGGGGTTTCCCATGTGTTACTAGACCACGCGTATCGACTGCTACGAAAATGTAAGAGGTGCCCTAAGTCAATGTCTATCAGCATTGACCCTTTGCCCATAGTCCATTAGTACACGCCCGTTCGGATGACACGGTGTGAGGTTTGTTAAACCTAATAGTGCTATCTACTAATGACCCGCTCGCCATAGGCCTCGGTGATTAAGTCGATAAATGAGGGACTTCAAATGATAGAGTGATGGTCTTATGGTCGTACGTATCCTGTTGTATGGGGAATACGCAAGTTTGTAGTTACCGTTCAGTTCTTTAACCCACTCCCAACCCTTGGGAATCCCATGCCTTGGATAGAGTGTGAACTCACCTTGGTTTGCTCGGTATGCTAAAGGAATACACACGCTCACAATTAATCAATCACGACCTATAGTACGCACGTATATATAACCAGTTTCAAATTCGCAATGTTTCACATGTAATCTATGTCACAAAGTGTGTTTGGCAATTAACATCATGCACCACGTAAGCAGATAGTAAGTTCTCATGCAATTTAGGTTTCATACAAATGTTCATCACAGTTTGTACTAACAAGGTTATTTATTAACATACTTAAGAGGGTTAACAGTCTTAACGAAGTTAGCAATTTAACAGGATTTATATACATAACAGGAATAATAAACTAACACTGTTAATTAACTAACAGAATTAACTAACATGGTTAACAAAAGTAACCCATTTAACAGAGTGTCATACATGAATCTAACAGAGTTAATAAAGTTAACTGAGTTAATAAACTTAACTCAGTTAATAGGCTAAACATAGTTACATACTTAACAGAGTTAATAACTAACGGAGTTAACAAGTAACAGATTTAACATGTAAGTCACAGATCATTAGCCTAAAACCCTATTTAGCGAAAACACTTATTGGCGAAATCACTAGGGTGCGAATTCCTAAAGTGATTTCATCAGACTTGGGTTTTGACGAAAACACTGGGTGTTTTCGTCTGCTCTTGATTCCGTCGGGTATTGTTTTCGTGGGTGGTGGTTTTCGCCGGTTACAACATCGTCATCAACAGCAGTTATGTTCAACAACAACCCTAATCATCGCTAACAATCTTGACGGTTTCAATAAATCGTTCATTCGTATCAGTTTGTAAATCATTATTCTATCATACAGAAAAATGGCAAATCTACCCAGGTGATATATGATCACATATCCATCAAGAGTAATCTCAACATAACAACAATACACGAAGATCTAGTTATTTATCTAGCATCATTCAGTTTTACGATCATCTCTACATTATTAGGTTAATCATGAATAAGCACAATCGATCATATTATCAGATTACAATGATTTCTAACATACAAGGCAATGCAATTCAATTTACATGATCACAATTGTTATGTGCTAACAGCTAATTTATCAAGCCAACAATTAGTAAATCTTGTTTTCAATCAAACAGTCATCAATAGTTGATCGCTAACCTTATTGGAGAGAACAATAAATCGAACGACGAATGAGGCTTCGAATGTACTAGGGTGCCGTCGCACACAGTGAGAGAACTCTAGGGTTTGCTATTGTGTCCGTTCTTTCACAATGGTGCGGTTTGCGTAGCATATAAGCTCTAAATATGGATTGGGCCCAAACTGGGCTTTGGCGAAGTCACTGGTCGACGAAGTCAGTGGATTTCGTCTAAAGGTGATGGCGAAAACACATGGTTTTCGTAGGGGGTGTTTGGCAAGGTTTCCATTTTATTTTAATTAAAACATATTATTATAATCATACTAACCATATATCAGTTAACACTCTTGCATTGCAAATCGTATATATATAAGAGCACACTATATATATATATATATATATATATATCACACTTAACACCCACCATATAAAACATACCAACCACAATACGATTTAACATATTACAAACGTGTACAGTTGTGAAACAAATAAGTCGTGTAAACAAACAACTTAAACAATTAACGTGCAATTAATGCGAAGATGGAAATCTTGGAAACTTGAGATGTCACATTATCCCCAACTTGAAAGAAATTTCGTCCCAAAATTTAGCACGTGGTTACTGAGGAAGCTAGTTGTGTTGTGTAGTTTACTGGTTTTCCTGGCGTGTCACATCATCCCCCCGTTGATTTGGAATTTCGTCCTGAAATTCTGTAGTAGCTTCAGCCTCAGTAGTGGTTGCACTGTTTCCGAATAACTGGGGATACTTGAGTTTCACTTGAGGACCTTAACGTCTCGGTCTGTGATTTCAACTGGTTCCTCGACGGATCGCAACTGATCGTCGATAGTGAGCTCCTTCAAAGGAACTATGAGGGTCTCATTTGACAGTCACTTCTTCAGATTCGACACGTGAAAGACATTGTGAACTGCACTGAGTTCTGCTGGCAGGTTTAGTTTGTAGGCCACTTTGCCTATTTTCTCTATGATTTCGAATGGTCCGACGTATCGCGGATTGAGCTTGCCCCTTTTTTCCAAAATGAACCACACCCTTCCAGGGTGAAACTTTGAGTAGCACTCGATCCCCAACTTGGAACTCGAGTGGTTTTCGACGCTTGTTTGCGTAGGCTTTCTGACTGTCGCGAGCTGCCGCCATGCGTTGTCGTATCTGAGCAATTCTTTCCGTTGCGTCTACTACAAGTTCTGGACCTGTGATCTGACTATCACCCACCTCTGCCCAACAAAGAGGTGATCGGCATTTATGCCCGTACAATGCCTCAAATGGAGCGGCTTGAATGCTGGTGTGGTAACTGTTGTTATACAAAAACTCCACCAAAGGAAGATGTTTTTCCCAGCCATTTCCGAAATCGATTACGCATGCCTGAAGCATGTCTTCTAGGGTTTGGATGGTGCGTTCGGACTGCCCATCCGTTTGCGGATGGTAAGCGGCGCTCATATCTAATCGTGAGCCAAAAGATTTATGCATTGCTTGCCACAGTTCTGAAGTAAAGCGTGCATCACGATCAGAGATAATAAAGGTTGGCACCCCGTGCCTCGAGAGAACTTCCTTAAGATAAACGTCTGCTAGAGTGGAGAAATTGTCCGTTTCCTTGATAGCCAAGATGTGTGCAGACTTTGTGAGTCGATCCACGATCACCCAAATAGTATCATTCCCACGTTGAGATCTAGGCAGGCCAGTAACAAAATCCATGGAAATTTGCTCCCATTTCCATTGTGGTATCTCTGGTTGTTGGAGTAGGCCCGATGGTTTCTGATATTCAGTCTTGACTCTCGCACAAGTCAAACATTTGCTAATGTAAATTGCTATGTGAGCTTTCATGCTAGGCCACCAATACGTAGTTCTGAGATCGTGGTACATCTTATCCGAACCAGGATGTACCGAGTAACGAGACTTATGCGCTTGATCCATCACAAGCTCGCGTAAGTTTCCATAGTGTGGGACCCAGATGCGTCCTGTCACGTAATAGGCGCAGTCTTCCTTTTGTTCTAACCGTTGCTTTGAGCCACGTAGAGCTTCATCCCTGACGTTTTCTGGTTTCAATGCTTCTACCTGAGCATCTCATATCTTTGCAGGAAGACTAGACTGAATGGTGAGTTGTAAAGCACGTGCGCGTCTAGGTGTAGTATCTTTTCGCCTGAGGGCGTCAGCCACAACATTTGCCTTGCCCGGATGGTACTTGATGGCACATTCGTAATCATTCGGTAACTCGACCCATCGACGTTGTCGCATGTTCAACTCCTTTTGCTTGAAGATATGCTCGAGACTCCTGTGATCTGTGTAAATGGTGCACTTGGTACCGTACAGGTAATGTCTCCATATCTTGAGTGCGAAAACAACAGCTCCCAGCTCTAAATCGTGTGTAGTGTAGTTCCTTTTGTGAATCTTAATTTGGCGCGAGGCGTAAGCAATGACCTTATCCTGTTGCATCAGTAC
The DNA here is from genome assembly GCA_030545235.1 of Helianthus tuberosus. Taxonomy (NCBI): domain Eukaryota; kingdom Viridiplantae; phylum Streptophyta; class Magnoliopsida; order Asterales; family Asteraceae; genus Helianthus; species Helianthus tuberosus. The sequence goes on along the minus strand of JARYGA010017929.1, from coordinate 40,717 downwards.
GCAACCAAGACCCTGAATTGATGCGTAACAATAAACCACGAAATCGTCTGTGCCCTCTGGCAATGAAAGAATAGGTGCGCTACAAAGCCTATCCTTTAAGTGCTGAAATGCTGATTCCTGTGTATTTCCCCAACGATAAATAACGCCTTTCTGAGTTAGTGAGGTGAGGGGTTGTGCAATCTTGGAGAAGTCCTTGATGAACCTTCTGTAGTAGCCCGCCAAACCCAAGAATTGGCGGATTTCCATTGGTGTGCGGGGTGCAGGCCAGTTCTTAATCGAGTCTACCTTAGATTGATCAACATGAATCCCATCCTTATTTACCACGTGGCCTAGAAAGTGGACTTCACGAAGCAAGAAGTCACATTTCAAAAACTTGGCGTACAGCTGTTCTGCTCGAAGGAGTTCCAAAATGAGTCGTAAATGCTGCTCATGTTCCTCCTGACTCTTGGAGTAGATCAAAATGTCGTCGATGACTACAATCATGAACTTATCAAAGTAAGGCTTGCACACTCTGTTCATAAGATCCATGAAGACTGCAGGCGCGTTTGTTAACCCGAATGGCATGACCAGAAACTCGTAATGGCCGTAGCATGTTCTGAAGGCTGTTTTGGAGACGTCCTCATCCCGGACTCTCAGTTGATGGTAACCTGACCTCAGATCAATCTTTGAATAGTAGCTCGACCCTTGCAGTTGGTCGAACAAGTCGTCAATGCGTGGAAGAGGATAGCGATTCTTTACGGTCACCTTGTTTAGTTCACGGTAATGTATGCACATACGGAAGGTACCGTCTTTCTTCTTCACAAATAACACTGGAGCTCCCCAGGGCGAAGAGCTAGGACGAATGAAACCCTTATCCAAGAGTTCTTGCAATTGCTTGGATAGTTATTCCAGTTCGGTTGGAGCTAAGCGGTAAGGTGCTCGAGCTATGGGTGCTGCACCAGGAGCTAGCTCGATCTGAAATTCGACATGGCGATGATGCGGTAGCCCAGGTAAATCTTCAGGAAACACTTGAGGAAAGTCGCGTACAACTGGAATATCCTCTATCTTCTTCTCTTTCGTTGATACGTCAGTAACGAGTGCTAAAATAGCTGTATGGCCCTTTCGCAAACACTTCTGGGCCTTGAGAAAGGAGATGATGCCCACTGCAGCACCACTCTTATCACCTTGAATTTCGAGAGGTTCTTTGCTAGAACAGGGAATAGAAACAATCTTCTCTTTGCATAGGATCTCTGCTTGCTGTTGGGATAACCAATCCATAACAATGACGATGTCGAAACTACCCAGAACTATAGGAATGAGATCGATAGAGAAGGTCTGACCAGCTAAGACGAGATTACAACCCTTAACTATGTGTGTGGCCTCTAAACTCTTACCGTTTTCTAACTCTATGACATGCTTGGTGTATAAGGGAGTTGGTGTGCGTTTAAGCAATTGACTAACTTTTAGAGACACATAACTGGTATCGGCACCCGAATCAAATAAAATAGTAACATAAAATTCGTCGAGAAGGAACTTACCCATCACCACGTTAGGATCATTCCTTGCGTCACCCTGACCAATCATGAACACTCGACCCCTGGCGCCGTTGCCATCATTGTTTCCCCCGTTGTTGTTCCCATTGTTTTTCCCATTGCCCTGATTATTGTTATTGTTGTTGTTGTTGTTCGGATTTTGATTTAACTGGGGGCAGTCCCGCTTGAAGTGGCCTTCAGCACCACACTGAAAACATCCCCTGTTACCTCGCTGTCGCTGCTGGTTCTGTGGAGCTGTTGGTTGTTGTTGTTGGTTCTGATTCGCAGGTCGTGAGCTCCTGCAATCCTTGGCTTCATGCCCCATCTTGAGACACCTCTGACAACGACCCTTGTTGCACTGACCACTGTGGTTTCTGTTGCATCTATTGCACTTTGGGTGATTTCCTCGATATCCACCCTGTCCTTGACTACCAGAAGATTGCGGACCAGGGCTCTGATAGTCATCAATCTTTCGCTGCTGTGCCTGGGACTGAACTGAAGTTGAACCCTTGCTGGAGGTTCCATCCCACTTTCGTTTGTTGTCACTGGGAGTAGCAGAAGTAGTAGTGGTAGCAGCACCGATACGCTTTGGCAGCTTGTTCTGTTCCACTGCCTGGTCCGTGAGATGATGAGCAAGATGAGTAACATCTTGAATAGTAGCGAGGTTGGCAGAAGTCACATGAGTTTGAATCTCTGGTACTAAGCCTTTGAGGTACAACTCAATGCGCTTGATGGGAGGATCCACCATAGTTGGGCACAACACTGCCAGTTCGTTGGATCGTTTCGTGTACACTTCTATCTCTGACCCCGTCATCTTCAGGTTAAAGAACTCCACTTCCAGCTTGTGGATGTCATCACGACTACAGTATTCACGTTTGATCAGTTCCTTAAAATCATTCCATGGGGTGGCATTAGCAGCCGCCAGCCCCAACATCTGAACTTGCGCGTTCCACCAAGTTAGCGCAGTGCCTTCGAGAGTACCAGTGGCATATTTAACCCTACGAGCCTCAGGGCATTCGCACATTTCGAAGACCGATTCGAGCTTCTCGAACCAGTGGAGGAGTCCAATGGCCCCTTCAGTGCCACTGAAAGTAGTAGGACGACAGTCCATAAAAGTCTTGAATGTGCATACAGGTGGCTGAGCGTTCTGACCTGTTGTGTACGTAAGAATAAACAAGATTAAGCACAAGTGTTGGTTTACGAGAGTAGGATCTAAAGATCCTAGAGTAAGTTGTGATGGCAGGTTATACCTCCTGCCTGGGCAGCTGGGAGTGCTGCAGTAACTTGTTCAGTGATCAAAGCCGCCAACTGGGCTTGAGTTAGGTTAACGCGTCTACTCATGATCTTCATACCAAAGGAAACATGAGTGAGAGAGATTCGCGAAAGTGCGATGACAGAAGAGAGTAAGCACACATGTGTTTTCAAACAATAGTTTTTACGTTTATCTAAGCATACCATGAGCAAAGTTCTATGTAATCTAGCAAGTAGGGAATGTAAACATAAATCATATCACCTAGAATGTCGAGTCTTGCACGTGGAGTGAAGCGTCGTTGTGGATCGTTGAGCACTCTTCAGGTTATAGTCTGGTTTTAACAAAAACTTTTTCCATTATTAAAACCAAGTTCACTATAACCAATGGCTCTGATGCCAATCTGTCAAACCCCCAAAATCCACACGCGGAGTATCACCGCTTGGAGGCGTGACCGACCAGGATCAAGCCACCAATCATATTGAACATACCAAGTAATAAGTAAAAGTCAACCACACAATATGAAAGGTGTTTCAAACCAAAAACGTAGTTAAGTGTTTAGCGGAAGCATAATTGTAAAAACCCAATGTAAGTATTAAGTACGAAATATAGTAATGTTTTTAGCATGGCACACACTGCCATGTCCCAGAACGATCGCGCCTCCCTGTGTAAGCTCCAAGAGTACCTAACGACCTGCAAGGCATGTAGCAACGAATCAACAACAAAGTTGAGCGAGTTCACAGTTGGTTGTTTAGTTATAGCATTCGTTACGTGAATCGTATGTTCGTTTTGTAAACCATGTATCGTATTAATTAGTATCGCGGTCTGCCAGACATGTTTGCGAAGATTGGTGGGGGCTTCCCATGTGTTACTAGACCACGCGTATCGACTGCTACTAAAATGTAAGAGATGCCCTAAGTCAATGTCTATCAGCATTGACCCTTTGCCCATAGTCCATTAGTACACGCCCGTTCGGACGACACGGTGTGAGGTTTGTTAAACCTAATAGCGCTATCTACTAATGACCCGCTCGCCATAGGCCTCGGCGATTAAGTCGATAAATGAGGGACTTCAAATGATAGAGTGATGGTCTTATGGTCGTACGTATCCTGTTGTATGGGGAATATGCAAGTTTGTAGTTACCGTTCAGTTCTTTAACCCATTCCCAACCCTTGGGAATCCCATGCCTTGGATAGAGTGTGAACTCACCTTGGTTTGCTCGGTATGCTAAAGGAATACACACGCTCACAATTAATCAATCACAACCTATAGTACGCACGTATATATAATCAGTTTCGAATTCGCAATGTTTCACATGTAATCTATGTCACAAAGTGTGTTTGGCAATTAACATCATGCACCACGTAAGCAGTTAGTAAGTTCTCATGCAATTTAGGTTTCATACAAATGTTCATCACAGTTTGTACTAACAAGGTTATTGATTCACATACTTGAGAGGGTTAACCGTCTTAACGAAGTTAGCAATTTAACAGGATTTATATACATAACAGGAATAATAAACTAACACTGTTAATTAACTAACAGAATTAACTAACAGGGTTAACAAAAGTTACCCATATAACAGAGTGTCATACATGAATCTAACAGAGTTAATAAAGTTAACTGAGTTAATAAACTTAACTCAGTTAATAGGCTAAACATAGTTACATACTTAACAGAGTTAATAACTAACGGAGTTAACAAGTAACAGATTTAACATGCAAGTCACAGATCATTAGCCGAAAACCCTATTTAGCGAAAACACTTATTGGCGAAATCACTAGGGTGACGAAATCCCAAAGTGATTTCGTCAGACTTGGGTTTTGACGAAAACACTGGGTGTTTTCGTCTGCTCTTGATTCCGTCGGGTACTGTTTTCGTAGGTGGTGGTTTTCGCCGGTTACAACATCGTCATCAACAGCAGTTATGTTCAACAACAACCCTAATCATCGCTGACAATCTTGACGTTTCAATAAATCATTCATTCGTATCAGTTTGTAAATCATTATTCTATCATACAGAATCATGGCAAATCTACCCAGGTGATATATGATCACATATCCATCAAGAGTAATCTCAACATAACAACAATACACGAAGATCTAGTTATTTATCTAGCATCATTCAGTTTTACGATCATCTCTACATCATTAGGTTAATCATGAATAAACACAATCGATCATATCATCAGATTACAATGATTTCTAACATACAAGGCAATTCAATTTACATGATCACAATTGTTATGTGCTAACAGCTAATTTATCAAGCCAACAATTAGTAAATCTTGTTTTCAATCAAACAGTCATCAATAGTTGATCGCTAACCTTATTGGAGAGAACAATAAATCGAACGACGAATAAGGCTTCGAATGTACTAGGTTGCCGTCGCACACAGTGAGAGAACTCTAGGGTTTCCTATTGCGTCCGTTCTTTCACAATGGTGCAGTTTGCGTAGCATATAAGCTCTAAAAATGGATTGGGCCCTAACTGGGCTTTGGCGAAGTCACTGGTCGACGAAGTCAGTGGATTTCGTCTAAAGGTGATGGCGAAAACACATGGTTTTCGTAGGGGGTGTTTGGCAAGGTTTCCATTTTATTTTAATTAAAACATATTATTATAATCATACTAACCATATATTAGTTAACACTCTTGCATTGCAAATTATATATATATCACACTTAACACCCACCATATAAAACATACCAACCACAATACGATTTAACATATTACAAGCGTGTACAGTTGTGAAACAAACAAGTCGTGTAAACAAATAACTTAAACAATTAACGTGCAATTAATGCGAAGATGGAAATCTTGGAAACTCGAGTTGTCACACTCTTCATCTAAAATCTCCTCATCCTCTTCTTCTACTCTCTCCTCAACTCTCGGGTTCCCTACGGTTTTGCCACTACGAGTGGTAATGGATTTGGCATGGGCATTAGGGTTTGGTAGGGTGTTACCCGCAAACTGACCGGGTAATCTCTCCTCTAATTTCCTAGACATGTCACCTACGTCTCTTTGAAGGTCTTGGAAAGAGGCTTGGTGGTTCTTAAGCATAAGGTCATGTTCGCTAAGTGTCTTTTTGGTAGTTTGGTCCCTAACAACTAACTGGCTCATCATTGCCTCCATTCTCTCAAGACTACCCCCTAAATCATAACTTGAACCCTGACCTGGTTGAACTTGATTATTTGAACCCCCCTCTTTGACTTGTCCATTGAACCCCTTATTGAACTGCCCATTTAAACCCCTACCAAAGAATGAACCTTGACCCCTATTTAGATTTTGAGCTAGTTGAAAACCAGGGGGGTTACCATTGGACCGAAAATTATTATTATTATTAAAGTTATTATTATTACGCCAACCTGAACCAAAATTATTACCAAACCCACTAGGTTGACCTCTACCTAGACCTCCCCCTATGAAATCGACTTGCTCCTCACCAACTAGCAATGGACACGCACTTGTATTGTGACCCCCTCGGCAAAACTCACACTTATCTACCTTAGCCTTAATCTCCTTGAGCTCTCGAGTCACGTTTTCTAATACGGCGGCTAGACTAGGGTCCATAGTGACATGGTTCACCCCATGGGCGGGTGCACCAGTAGTGGTATTTGAATTACCACTTTGATACCGCTGATCAGCTCGCGACTGAGATTGAGATTGGGCAAATGCCTCGAAACACTCTAAACACTCGGCACCAGTAAGAATACCCATCATATGATCCCCCGCATTAGTATCAAAATGATCACGAGTCTCTTGGGTGAGACCGTTATAGAATTTTTCCCAAAGGGCCCAATCAGAAAGACCATGTTGGGAGCAACGACTATAAAGGTTTTGGAAACGCTCCCAAGCAAGGTAATAGGGCTCGTCGGGCTCCATGCGGAATGAGTGAATTTGATCGCGAAGACGTGAGGCCTTCGCGGGTGGAAAGTATTTGTTTAGAAAAGCTTGACGGAGGCCCGCCCATGTGGTAAAAGTACCGGTTGGCTGAGAGTCCAACCAAGTAGCCGCACGGCCGGCTAGTGAAAAAGGGAAGAGCTGTAAGTAAGTAGCATCATTTGGGGCTCCGTGAAGGCTAAAAGTAGCAAGGATACGAGAGAGACGGTTTATATGGGCGGGGGCGTCCTCGTCCTCGCGACCGTGAAACTGGATGGTATTGTGATGGCTTGCATGGCATACGTTGGAATCTGCCATAAGTTTTTGTTAACTATGGGTGGAACGGTGATGGGTGAAGCAAGACCGATGAATTTTTGGTGGCTTTTTGATGGACGATTTGTCTTGCGTTGGCCATTGGTTCTATGTTTTCTTGGTCGCTAGAGGTGCTAGAAGTGGGACTATCAGGTGGGGAAGTTTTAGGTGAAGGTGGTGGGGTGGGTAACGGAGTGGATCGAAATTAGGAAAATGAGAAGAGGATGAAGTACTAACCTATGGGCCTTGGCCCAATCGAGATGATGACTCTGTGACTGGCGGCTTCGGTGGTCCGTACGAGCGCAGATGTGGCATCCACTACAAGCAAAAACTGAGAAAAGAAAACACTAGTCACTAAGACTCAAAATAAAAATAAAAACAAAAAGTGAAAGACTCAAAACAAAACAAAACAAAACACGTAGCACGTATATGTCAATAAAGTCTATCAAAGCTAATGAACGCGATTGCCAAGAGTCCCCGGCAACGGCGCCAAAAACTTGATGTGTGCTAAACAGACTATAAAAATTAACTAAAATTAGACTCTCTAAGCTAGACACTAAAAAGCTTTAATTCTAGACTCGACCTAAACCACACAATTGGAAAGTGTACCGATCACTGTAGTATGACCTAAGGAAGTCCGGATATCGAACCACGAGACTCTATTAATCACGTTAACTAGACTCTAACAGATACTGATAGACACGACTTAAACCTGTTTAATTGTTTTGAGGGGGGGGGGGGGTTACTGAAAATCTAAGGAAATCTATTGAACTAAATTAAACTAAAACTAGACTAATACGAAATAAGGCGAAGGCTTTTCTTATATGATGAACGAGAACCACCTAGACTAGAATCCTGGATTGATTTTAAAGTATTACCGATTAAGTTAACTGCATGATTTATGGAACCGGGATCTTGTGGTACTAAACTTGTTAAGACACCAACTAAGCCCGTCAACCCTTCTCGAGGTGAAACTTATGGCGCTACCTAGGCAGTTAATCCTACCGGTTATTAGACGTCTTTCTAGTTGTCTAATTATTGTGTAAGTTCCCTAATATTGACCTACTCTTTTCCAATTATAGATCTAGGGTATTTTAGGATTCATAATTTGACTTGATAGACTAATAAACCGACGGGGCAACTAAGGCACGACCTTTTCCAAGGATTGTCTAAAGCAATTCGCCCGGTAAGACCTATCAATAGCCCCGCACCTTCCAGCTATAAGGACTAGTAGAACACTAAAACCTAGCAGATTACTAACTATCACTTTTAGGGTTTATTGGCGAATTCTCCCTAAAGATCAAAAGCACACAGTCAAAGATCTAGCTTGAACCTATTCCGTAGCAGAGAACCACCAAGATTCACATGAAGTAATTGATAGTAATAAACCAAGTTAAAGTACGCATATACATCAAATTAATAAACCAAACTCTCTACTAAACACAATCAATCCATAAAACATATGCACTTAACGAAAAAGGTAAAAACTTTATATTAATCCATTCATCAAAGTCTAGGTGGCATAGATGTTTAGCCAAGCATGTTAAGTAATGAAAACAAATCAAATATGTTCAAACAAGAATTCCTTGTAACAAGTTTCAAAAGAAAGAAATCAACAAACAAGGAATTGCAAAACCCGAGCAAGTCTTCAATCCTTCGTCCCGAACTCGTACCGATGATTCTAATGCTTCAAAACCTTCAAATCAGCTCCAAGAATGCTCCCAAGATCGCCTATGATGCTCTTAATTCATAACTAGGGTTTAATAGTGATTTCTTGGGATTTTATACCAAGCCCTAATCGTCAACGGAGAAAACACGTAATTTAACCCCGTCGCGTCGCGCGATGGGTATGCCTCTTCGAGGTCGCGTAGCGCGACAACAACAAATGTCAGAAATTAATATTTTATTCATGGCGGGGCGCGACAGTGAAGGTGTGTAGCCTTGGCTCGACGCGACGCGACGGCTTACTCTCCATAGACTTCTTCGAAATTTGATAAGCTTCAACATCCCAAAAACTCCAAAATTTATTCTAACTCTTTTCAACTTGTTTTGGATCTTGGTGTTTCAGCATTGTGGCTCGTTTCTACTCAATTTCCAGCAAATTTAAGCATCAAAACCTGGAAAACTCAAATTAATCAATAGTATGCACATTCTAATGAAAACTAAACTAAATATAACGACAAATTATACAAACTATACACGAATAAGAGATGTATTTTGCAATACATCACCAAGACACAAAAAGGAAATGATACAATCTGGGTGATTCTTGACAGATTGACTAAATCTGCTCATTTCTTACCAATGAAGGAAACTTTCAGTATGGAACAGTTAGCCAAGCTATATGTAAATGAAATGGTTTCATTACATGGAATTCATTTATCTATTGTATCTGATAGAGATAGCCTTTTTAATTCTCATTTTTGGACAAGTTTCCAAAAAGCAATGGGAACCAGGTTAAATCTAAGCATAACTTATCATCCACAAACGGACGGACAAAGCGAAAGGACAATTCAGACAATGGAAGATATGCTTAGAGACTGTGTAATTGATTTCGGAGGAAATTGGGACGACCACTTACCATTAATATAATTTTCCTATAATAACAGCTATCATACAAGCATTAATGCTGCACCATTTGAAGCATTTTATGGACAAAAGAGCCAAACTACAGTCTGTTGGGCAGAAATTAGAGAAAAGAAATTATCTAGACCAAAGATAGTGCAAGAAACAACAGATAAGATAATTCAAGTCAAGGAAAGACTAAAAGCAGCACGAGATCGCCAAAAGAGTTATGTAGATAATCGACGAAAACCCTTAGAATTTCAAGTAGGAGATAAAGTATTGTTAAATTTTCTCCATGGAAAGGAATAGTCAGATTCGTTAAAAGAGGAAAGCTAAGCCCCATGTATGTTGGACCTTTTGAGATTATTAGAAGGATAGGACCCGTAGCCTATCAGCTACAACTGCCAGAAGAAATGGCAGGAAAAGATGATGTGTTTCGTGTATGTAATCTCAAGAAATGCTTAGCAGATGAATCATTAGTGATACCTCTTAAGGACATTGAGGTAAATGAGAAACTTAATTATATAGAGGAACCCATTCAGATTGAAGATAGAAAGATCAAGAATCTCAAACACAAGAGACTAGTTCTGATCAAGGTGAAATGGGATTCCAAGAGAGGACCAGAATATACTTGGGAGCTCGAATCAGAGATGCAAAGGTGATGTGTGTAAAATGCAACATATAAATTACATCAAATGAGGCATAAAACTAACCCTTTTTATTACTAATGTTGGAAAAAGTGTGCTTTTGTCTTCCTTTTGTATTTTCAGGGTTAAAAGAGCTTAAACGAACAAAAGAAGCAAAAATGCAGCTAAGTGTAACATAAATACAAGAAAAGGAATAAATGTGGCATGCCCGACCCCTCGACAACATCTTCCCAAGCAAAAACAAGACAACAGAAGACTGAACATGCCCCGTACTCACTGAACACGGGGGCGTGCCCAAGTGCCTGCAGAAAAGACAAAGTTGTAGAAGCTTCTATTTCCCAACACGGGGGCGTGCCCACCGGACACGGGGCACTAAGATTCGCAGAATCTGAGCAAATCTTGATAGTACAGGTATGCTTTTGCACATGGGGCCGTGCCCAGTGGACACTGGGGCATTGTCAACTAATACAGACAAACTGCAATAAATGAAGAAAGAGAAGATGGTTGGACACGGGGCCGTGCCCAGCGGGCACGAGGCCGTGTCCGGGCTTCTGTGCAGGCTATAAAAAGGGGTGCTTGGTTCACTTCAAAGACATCCCTTGACAAACCACCTCTCTCACACTTCACCAACCCTCCACCACCATCACAACCCGCATCCACCACCATCATCCGTCATCCATCATAGAGTGTGTGTAGTAGTCTCGGGATCCAAGATTGATAGTAAGAGTTCTTGACAATCAAAGGCCATGTTTGCCTAAGTCTCTTACATCATTTGGTGAAGACAAGCATTTAGTGTAATACTTTTTATTTTTAATCTTTTCACACTTTTTATTTGGTTTTGTATTAATGACTTTAATAACAGTTTCTTATGTTGAAGGTGAAACTTTCTTATCATTTTTCCGTGGTGTCTTAGTGTTATTTTAGTGTCTATATAAAATAAAAGATTTACACCATTCATATCTCCACGGCCGGCTAGTGAAAAAGGGAAGAGCTGTAAGTAAGTAGCATCATTTGGGGCTCCGTGAAGGCTAAAAGTAGCAAGGATACGAGAGAGACGGTTTATATGGGCGGGGGCGTCCTCGTCCTCGCGACCGTGAAACTGGATGGTATTGTGATGGCTTGCATGGCATACGTTGGAATCTGCCATGAGTTTTTGTTAACTATGGGTGGAACGGTGATGGGTGAAGCAAGACCGATGAAATTTTGGTGGCTTGTTGATGGACGATTTGTCTTGCGTTGGCCATTGGTTCTATGTTTTCTTGGTCGCTAGAAGTGCTAGAAGTGGGACTATCAGGTGGGGAAGTTTTAGGTGAAGGTGGTGGGGTGGGTAACGAAGTGGATCGAAATTAGGAAAATGAGAAGAGGATGAAGTACTAACCTATGGGCCTTGGCCCAATCGAGATGATGACTCTGTGACTGGCGGCTTCGGTGGTCCGTACGAGCGCAGATGTGGCATCCACTACAAGCAAAAACTGAGAAAAGAAAACACTAGTCACTAAGACTCAAAATAAAAATAAAAACAAAAAGTGAAAGACTCAAAACAAAACAAAACAAAACACGTAGCACGTATATGTCAATAAAGTCTATCAAAGCTAATGAACGCGATTGCCAAGAGTCCCCGGCAACGGCGCCAAAAACTTGATGTGTGCTAAACAGACTATAAAAATTAACTAAAATTAGACTCTCTAAGCTAGACACTAAAAAGCTTTAATTCTAGACTCGACCTAAACCACACAATTGGCAAGTGTACCGATCACTGTAGTATGACCTAAGGAAGTCCGGATATCGAACCACGAGACTCTATTAATCACGTTAACTAGACTCTAACAGACACTGATAGACACGACTTAAACCTGTTTAATTGTTTTGAGGGGGCGGGGGGGGGGGGTTACTGAAAATCTAAGGAAATCTATTGAACTAAATTAAACTAAAACTAGACTAATACGAAATAAGGCGAAGGCTTTTCTTATATGATGAACGAGAACCACCTAGACTAGAATCCTGGATTGATTTTAAAGTATTACCGATTAAGTTAACTGCATGATTTATGGAACCGGGATCTTGTGGTACTAAACCTGTTAAGACACCAACTAAGCCCATCAACCCTTCTCGAGGTGAAACTTATGGCGCTACCTAGGCAGTTAATCCTACCGGTTATTAGACGTCTTTCCAGTTGTCTAATTATTGTGTAAGTTCCCTAATATTGACCTACTCTTTTCCAATTATAGATCTAGGGTACTTTAGGATTCATAATTTGACTTGATAGACTAATAAACCGACGGGGCAACTAAGGCACGACCTTTTCCAAGGATTGTCTAAAGCAATTCGCCCGGTAAGACCTATCAATAGCCCCGCACCTTCCAGCTATAAGGACTAGTAGAACACTAAAACCTAGCAGATTACTAACTATCACTTTTAGGGTTTATTGGCGAATTCTCCCTAAAGATCAAAATGTAACACCTGTGCCTCCACGGACATCAAACAAATGCCAAACCAATGAAATATTGTATTTCATACTTGGGATTTGTAAAAATATGTGTATCTTTTGCACATATCTATTCTTGTTCGATTTCAAGCTCTAAATCGCTTTCTGGAAGGTTATACGCGCACTGATGCGTAGATATAACCAGTTTAATCCAACGAACACTCCGGAATAGTGAAATAGGCTTAACATACCTTAAATAACCTTTACATAACTTAGATATAAGTTTTGGAAGGTTTGGTGTGGTGAAATCAAAGTTAAATCGCTTACAGGGACTAAAGTTGACAAACTGCGAAAGTATGCCAATTTGAACTGTAACAGACCTTCCGGAGCATGACCATAAGTTAAACATACCATAAATATCCTTCACATAGCTTAGAAATAGGCTTTGAGGGGTTCGGTGTGCTAAAATAAACTTTTGGGTCATTCAGGGACTAAAAGTGTCAAAAAGTGCACAAGTTTGCATTTTCGCGCATAACTTACGTTCTGAATACATCCGGACATCCAAAAATTTATGTAAGCATGACTATATTATATTTTAGTGTTCGCCTTAAGAAAAATCCATTCGTTGCGTCATTTGGATCGTTTTTCGCGCTTATGCGCATTCCGTCGTAATTAAGCGAACATCGCGTTCGTACGACCAAACGAACCATCATCCGACATATTTCTGAGCATGTTTCATGTCCACAATGTTTAGGCAACATTTTAGGGCCATAAAGTTGGCTTTACGGGCCTTAGAAGTGTCGGAAATGGCCTTAAACACGTGCAGGGACCTAAACTGTCATTTCTGAAACATATGTGCAGATCAGAGGCCCCAAGCGGCCCGCATTGTGTTTGCCTAAATCTAAAGCGGGCCGCATTAGCCCTTCTGACCAGATTCAATGTTTGTTTTGCAACTTGCAACTGAATTGATTCGTGTCCACACGTTTCCTATCGTCTAGTCAGCGGATAAGAACAACATTTTAGCCACCACAACATTGTGACAAGTGTTCGGCTTGGATCGTGGCACGATATTCAAGAAACGATCCTAGCGGTTACCCGAAATCTATATATACCCCATGCCCCCCATTGCTATTTCTTACAAGAATTCTGATTTTGAGAGCTCTAAGTTGAAACCATTGTTTCATACCTGAGTTCTTGAAGTCGGGATTAGCATTCGGGGACCCTGGGTAAGTATTCTTTCGTTCTTTTCCTTATTTTATTGCTTTTAGAGTCAGAAAGTCAAACTTTGTTTGACTTTCAGCGTTGACCAGTAATGGTCAATGCGAAGTTCGTTTGAACTTCGCAACGTGAGTGTAATCACGTTGGTCATAGTCCCTTGGGACTATGCCCACTGATTACCACGTTGTCTAGAGTCGTAGGGTAGGCGATCTAATAAATCGCCTATACCTTCGAACTCGACCCATTTGGTCGATCATTAGGATCCGACCAAATACATTAGGTGACCATAGTAGGTAGGGAATAACCTTCCGAGGTTATACCCTATGGTCACATCGTTTAAGTAGTTGTATGATAGGTAGTTTATATGCCTTAGGTAAATTACCAGAATACCCTTTTCATGTATAATTGGTAATTAAGCATATGTAACCTAAACTTTTGTCACATAACTGATTATGTAACATGTTTAGGCATATAACACTTGTCATAGGACTAGTTAGACGGTCTGAACGCGTTTCACGCGAACGACGCGTTAAAGTAGCATAAGCTACCTAAATGGGTCGTAATGGGCCGCGATGGGTCGATAGCACTTAGGTTTGGTTTCATTGTAGTATGTAGGTCTTGTTAAACCATATCATATGAGTTCCAAAACTCGTTTGGTTTACCAAGCCTCATCCTATCCGATCTCCCGATTTAGATCCGGTTTATTTATATAGTTTTAGATTGCCGATTGATTCCGTGCTCCCTCAAGCTTTGTTTGGTTGTTGTTCAAGACCTCCAAGCATTCTCAGGCGAGTACATTATTCCCCTATTTTACTGCTTTCAATTGTTTTGGGGTGACTCATATGTGCTAAATGTTTTCGATGTTATAACGTTGGTTTCAAAAACAATTAAGACGATTTATACAAAACTAATAACGATTTCAATAAAGTGAACAAACTTGTTGGTTGTGTTTACATAACAAATGACATTCATTAGCAATGATCAAGCCGACCAGTATTAGGTTATGGTACCATAGGATCTGACAAATCCCGTTATTTACTACTCCCGTGGTTATGTGTGGGCAATGGTAGGTAGCGACTGAATCTGAAACATTAACTTACCCTATGGAGGTTTGTTAATGCGAAAACGAGAAGCTACGATTGATGAGTCACGAAGGTTTGGATGTTATTAGCGAGACGACCACATAAGTAGTTTCACGACCTAAAACGAATTAAACAATTAACGATTGGGTTTCACACGATGTTTTAACGATTGGGTAACGATTGGGTTTTCACACGATGTTTTAACGATTGGGTAACGATTGGGTTTTCACATGATGTTTTAACGATTGGGTAACGATTGGGTAACGATTGGGTTTTCACACAATGTTTTAACGATTGGGTAACGATTGGGTAACGATTGGGTTTTCACACGATGTTTTAACGATTGGGTAACGATTGGGTAACGATTGGGTTTTCACACGATGTTTTAACGATTGGGTAACGATTGGGTAACGATTGGGTTTTCACACAATGTTTTAACGATTGGGTAACGATTGGGTTTTCACACGATGTTTTAACAATTACTTTGGTGGTTTGGTTTGGATTAAATGATTAAGTAACAATGCGTGTGGAATATGATACAAGCATGGTGGATACGCCGCTGGTACTTCCTATATATAAGTGTTTGTATGGTATTACATATTGTAGTGTTATTTGAATCATTTCAGCTCGAGACATAGAACATTTTATACAAGTAACATACTTTTCACAAGACATTTATTTACAAACAACTTATCTTATACAAACTCATATTACATGGTTATTCATTTAATCATGCTTTATTTTCTTATTTATACATATCACCTGAACTTATCATTGTTTTTCCAAATAATTTACTAAAACAAATGTTTTTGGGTTAAGAGTCATGGCTACGAGGTTTTACAAATTATAACCCGCTTGATTTGAGTTGGTTAATTGAGTTGCAATATTATACTCTTTTCAAAACAAGGTTTTTAAATAAAGTATTGCAACATCTAAACTAGCCATGATTTCGACACTCCTACAAAACCTATGTACTCGCCAGCATTTCTTTGCTGACCTCGTTTTCACATATGTTTCAGGTATTGTTGAATGTTATCGATTGATAAGATGCATGCTCACATAGGATTGGACGAGGCCTTAGTGACTCAATAACAATGATAGACTATGTTTAAAATTGTGTATTTAGATTTCCAGACAATGTAATTATTCAATGATTAATAAAACGAAACACTTTTTGGTATCCATGGTTATGAAACATTAATTCTGTTGCAACACGCCTCGATGTTTCCGCCGCGATCTGTTGTTTTACGCGGTCGGGGTGTGACAGAAAAGATGGTATCAGAGCCAATGGTTATAGGGAATTAGGTTATTAGTAATTAGTAATGCTTTGACCTAGTCTATAACCTTCTTAGGACCCTAACGCGAGTTTACTTGCGTTTAGTCATAAAACAATACTGTCACCTATCCTTAGGTGACAACCACAACAAGAACATAAATTTCAAAACCGCTTTGAAAACTAATCATCTGTTCTAGGATGATTGATTACTAGGTTTTGAACTCTCTATTATATGGTTTTGAACCCCTTTGAGTTTTCAAAACTTCGTCAAGGTTTTGGGTTTTAAATAATGTAAACACGTGCAAACTGGAAGGGTGAATGCCTGTATTCTGGGTTTTCTGGCTAGGCAAGCACTTCGTATACATCTCATCAGACGCGAGACCAGTTGTGCTTACCTGGGAATTCTTGGGATGAGTGTTCACTTATAGGCGAGCATGTCTTCGCGATACATTATTTTTGACCCATTTACTTTGAATTGTCACCATCTCATTTGTTTGCCTTAGGTAACAAACAAATGATCACAATTTTCATTCGTTACCATTCTGTATTGGTTATCCAATAAACCTTTCACTTGTTTCTCCCTATGCCTTTCTTTTTCTTCAAGAATGTCTCTTCATCACAATGACGCCCAGATATCTGAGCAAGCAGCCAAAAATTCGCTCAGCGAATAGGCGAAGTAGTCCTGAAGACTGTTGAATTAGCTACTGCCATGTATCATCTCCAGGATGAAGCCACTCAAGAGTCACCAAGACAGGCAGGACCTAGTCAGGCGACAACACCATCAGCCAATAAACCAATCGAGGAATCAAAGACCATGGATGAACGATCCCCTAAGAAGTCAAAGAAGCGAAAGGCTTCTCAGAACTTCGCCATGGTCGCTCACAATGGTAAAGCAGTCCCCAACCAACCAGCTCAACCCCCTGCTAGGTGTATATGGTTTTTCCTATGATACCTACATCAAGGAACTATGGACCTTACAAACTACTCTTGTGATTTCTCTCTTTCAAATGATTGCTCATGATTCCCTCAAAAATTTTAAGTACTCGTTTCACTCTAAGAAACAAAGTACAGAAAATTAAGTGAAATTATGAGTAATCGTGCTTTTCGCACATCTGTGCCTTTAAATCCTTGGTTAGATAACTAAGGGTATTTTCAAATCTCATACCCATTACGTTTTGATTTTTTCAACATACACAGTACCAGTATTTCAAAACAATCTTCATGATCTCAAAATATTTCATATAGTTTGAAAACAATTTTTCTAGATGCATTGTCTATGTTATTTCAAAAACATTGGCCATGTTATCAAAACCAACCTTTCTAATTTCAAAATATTTCATATAGTCTGAAGACAATATTAACACAATACATTTTCTGATCAAGTGCATGATTTCGAAAAGCATCATTCATGTCTTTCAAAAACCTTATACATAATTTCAAAATTCATCTCGCATGATTTTAAAACATTTTTGTAAATATATCTACCTAGTACACCTACTTTATGATTTCAAAAAAGTATTAAATATAAGGTTTCAAAAAACGTTAAACACATTTTTCTTAAAAGAACCCCATGCATAGTTTTCAAAAATATTTTTCCTCATACATTGACTTAACCTTCAAAATTCTGCTTCATATGTCGCCTTGACATATCAAGCATCTCAACTTCATAAGCATTTCAACTTCATGTTTTGACTTAAGCACATCCCGTGCAAGATTTCAAAACATCTTCAACTTCTAAAATTCATATGGGATCTTTTTATCTTTACAATTAGATCCTTGTGGATGATCATCATTCAAATCAGAGTCCTTAATTGGATTCTTTATGTACCTTAATTCGAACATTTCGGTTCCTAATAATCGAAATCGAATTTCCTTTTTGAATCTTTCTATCTTTATAGTTGGATTCTTGATAACGTTTAAGGTACCAAATGAAATCCGCGGAATGGATTCCTAGTGTGCTTTAAATGTATGTACGCAATTTACAAGACAAATTAACGAACAATTTTGTAGTTATATGATATGTGTTTATGTGTTCTCCTCTATGTTTTTGTGTGTTACGATTTTTCAAATCCTCATAGAATCTTTCATATCTGCATATGAAGGATTCATAGTAGGATATTCAAAAGGTACTACCTTAAATCCTTATGGGCTTCTACGTAGTAGTTAAGACCCTTGGATTATATAGTACCACTCCATGATTCTTAAGAGACCTTAAGTGGTCTAGTAAAAAAGATTGATTCACAATCTGGTTAAAGAATGACATCTAGTGATGTAGCTGAACAGACTCCTTGATAGTCTCTTTAGATCATTTATTGATTTAATTAAAAGGACTCTATGGCGGTCTAAGTCACACTCATCACAGGATTGTTCATTTGGTTTTCCCCTACACATTATAAAATAGATTGTGTGAACTATGCAAGGAATTGTCTGATTATGGACGCGTACATAATTATGAAATACAGTGCACGGTAACCACAGTAAGATTTATTATGTGTAAGAACCGATAGTGACAAAAATAACGAAATGAGAACGATGTAATGGAGGTACGGTGGACGCACCAATGACGCTTCATATACTTGTATATAAGTATCCCTCTTACATTGCAATCATGATGTTATCAAAGGTTACTAGAAGTTCAGAACCCTAACCAATGTTGTTTGATCTTTTCAACTTCATATTTTCAAGCTCTCACAAGTTTCCTCTAAATAAATTTCGGGACGAAATTTCCTAAAGTAGGGGAGACTGTAACACCTGTGCCTCCACGGACATCAAACAAATGCCAAACCAATGAAATATTGTATTTCATACTTGGGATTTGTAAAAATATGTGTATCTTTTGCACATATCTATTCTTGTTCGATTTCAAGCTCTAAATCGCTTTCTGGAAGGTTATACGCGCACTGATGCGTAGATATAACCAGTTTAATCCAACGAACACTCCGGAATAGTGAAATAGGCTTAACATACCTTAAATAACCTTTACATAACTTAGATATAAGTTTTGGAAGGTTTGGTGTGGTGAAATCAAAGTTAAATCGCTTACAGGGACTAAAGTTGACAAACTGCGAAAGTATGCCAATTTGAACTGTAACAGACCTTCCGGAGCATGACCATAAGTTAAACATACCATAAATATCCTTCACATAGCTTAGAAATAGGCTTTGAGGGGTTCGGTGTGCTAAAATAAACTTTTGGGTCATTCAGGGACTAAAAGTGTCAAAAAGTGCACAAGTTTGCATTTTCGCGCATAACTTACGTTCTGAATACATCCGGACATCCAAAAATTTATGTAAGCATGACTATATTATATTTTAGTGTTCGCCTTAAGAAAAATCCATTCGTTGCGTCATTTGGATCGTTTTTCGCGCTTATGCGCATTCCGTCGTAATTAAGCGAACATCGCGTTCGTACGACCAAACGAACCATCATCCGACATATTTCTGAGCATGTTTCATGTCCACAATGTTTAGGCAACATTTTAGGGCCATAAAGTTGGCTTTACGGGCCTTAGAAGTGTCGGAAATGGCCTTAAACACGTGCAGGGACCTAAACTGTCATTTCTGAAACATATGTGCAGATCAGAGGCCCCAAGCGGCCCGCATTGTGTTTGCCTAAATCTAAAGCGGGCCGCATTAGCCCTTCTGACCAGATTCAATGTTTGTTTTGCAACTTGCAACTGAATTGATTCGTGTCCACACGTTTCCTATCGTCTAGTCAGCGGATAAGAACAACATTTTAGCCACCACAACATTGTGACAAGTGTTCGGCTTGGATCGTGGCACGATATTCAAGAAACGATCCTAGCGGTTACCCGAAATCTATATATACCCCATGCCCCCCATTGCTATTTCTTACAAGAATTCTGATTTTGAGAGCTCTAAGTTGAAACCATTGTTTCATACCTGAGTTCTTGAAGTCGGGATTAGCATTCGGGGACCCTGGGTAAGTATTCTTTCGTTCTTTTCCTTATTTTATTGCTTTTAGAGTCAGAAAGTCAAACTTTGTTTGACTTTCAGCGTTGACCAGTAATGGTCAATGCGAAGTTCGTTTGAACTTCGCAACGTGAGTGTAATCACGTTGGTCATAGTCCCTTGGGACTATGCCCACTGATTACCACGTTGTCTAGAGTCGTAGGGTAGGCGATCTAATAAATCGCCTATACCTTCGAACTCGACCCATTTGGTCGATCATTAGGATCCGACCAAATACATTAGGTGACCATAGTAGGTAGGGAATAACCTTCCGAGGTTATACCCTATGGTCACATCGTTTAAGTAGTTGTATGATAGGTAGTTTATATGCCTTAGGTAAATTACCAGAATACCCTTTTCATGTATAATTGGTAATTAAGCATATGTAACCTAAACTTTTGTCACATAACTGATTATGTAACATGTTTAGGCATATAACACTTGTCATAGGACTAGTTAGACGGTCTGAACGCGTTTCACGCGAACGACGCGTTAAAGTAGCATAAGCTACCTAAACGGGTCGTAATGGGCCGCGATGGGTCGATAGCACTTAGGTTTGGTTTCATTGTAGTATGTAGGTCTTGTTAAACCATATCATATGAGTTCCAAAACTCGTTTGGTTTACCAAGCCTCATCCTATCCGATCTCCCGATTTAGATCCGGTTTATTTATATAGTTTTAGATTGCCGATTGATTCCGTGCTCCCTCAAGCTTTGTTTGGTTGTTGTTCAAGACCTCCAAGCATTCTCAGGCGAGTACATTATTCCCCTATTTTACTGCTTTCAATTGTTTTGGGGTGACTCATATGTGCTAAATGTTTTCGATGTTATAACGTTGGTTTCAAAAACAATTAAGACGATTTATACAAAACTAATAACGATTTCAATAAAGTGAACAAACTTGTTGGTTGTGTTTACATAACAAATGACATTCATTAGCAATGATCAAGCCGACCAGTATTAGGTTATGGTACCATAGGATCTGACAAATCCCGTTATTTACTACTCCCGTGGTTATGTGTGGGCAATGGTAGGTAGCGACTGAATCTGAAACATTAACTTACCCTATGGAGGTTTGTTAATGCGAAAACGAGAAGCTACGATTGATGAGTCACGAAGGTTTGAATGTTATTAGCGAGACGACCACATAAGTAGTTTCACGACCTAAAACGAATTAAACAATTAACGATTGGGTTTCACACGATGTTTTAACGATTGGGTAACGATTGGGTTTTCACACGATGTTTTAACGATTGGGTAACGATTGGGTAACGATTGGGTTTTCACACAATGTTTTAACGATTGGGTAACGATTGGGTTTTCACACGATGTTTTAACGATTGGGTAACGATTGGGTAACGATTGGGTTTTCACACGATGTTTTAACGATTGGGTAACGATTGGGTAACGATTGGGTTTTCACACAATGTTTTAACGATTGGGTAACGATTGGGTAACGATTGGGTTTTCACACGATGTTTTAACAATTACTTTGGTGGTTTGGTTTGGATTAAATGATTAAGTAACAATGCGTGTGGAATATGATACAAGCACGGTGGATACGCCGCTGGTACTTCCTATATATAAGTGTTTGTATGGTATTACATATTGTAGTGTTATTTGAATCATTTCAGCTCGAGACATAGAACATTTTATACAAGTAACATACTTTTCACAAGACATTTATTTACAAACAACTTATCTTATACAAACTCATATTACATGGTTATTCATTTAATCATGCTTTATTTTCTTATTTATACATATCACCTGAACTTATCATTGTTTTTCCAAATAATTTACTAAAACAAATGTTTTTGGGTTAAGAGTCATGGCTACGAGGTTTTACAAATTATAACCCGCTTGATTTGAGTTGGTTAATTGAGTTGCAATATTATACTCTTTTCAAAACAAGGTTTTTAAATAAAGTATTGCAACATCTAAACTAGCCATGATTTCGACACTCCTACAAAACCTATGTACTCGCCAGCATTTCTTTGCTGACCTCGTTTTCACATATGTTTCAGGTATTGTTGAATGTTATCGATTGATAAGATGCATGCTCACATAGGATTGGACGAGGCCTTAGTGACTCAATAACAATGATAGACTATGTTTAAAATTGTGTATTTAGATTTCCAGACAATGTAATTATTCAATGATTAATAAAACGAAACACTTTTTGGTATCCATGGTTATGAAACATTAATTCTGTTGCAACACGCCTCGATGTTTCCGCCGCGATCTGTTGTTTTACGCGGTCGGGGTGTGACACAAAAGCACACAGTCAAAGATCTAGCATGAACCTATTCCGTAGCAGAGAACCACCAAGATTCACATGAAGTAATTGATAGTAATAAACCAAGTTAAAGTACGCATATACATCAAATTAATAAACCAAACTCTCTACTAAACACAATCAATCCATAAAACATATGCACTTAACGAAAAAGGTAAAAACTTTATATTAATCCATTCATCAAAGTCTAGGTGGCATAGATGTTTAGCCAAGCATGTTAAGTAATGAAAACAAATCAAATATGTTCAAACAAGAATTCCTTGTAACAAGTTTCAAAAGAAAGAAATCAACAAATAAGGAATTGCAAAACCCGAGCAAGTCTTCAATCCTTCGTCCCGAACTCGTACCGATGATTCTAATGCTTCAAAACCTTCAAATCAGCTCCAAGAATGCTCCCAAGATTGCCTATGATGCTCTTAATTCATAACTAGGGTTTAATAGTGATTTCTTGGGATTTTATACCAAGCCCTAATCGTCAACGGAGAAAACACGTAATTTAACCCCGTCACGTCGCGCGATGGGTATGCCTCTTCGAGGTCGCGTAGCGCGACAACAACAAATGTCAGAAATTAATATTTTATTCATGGCGGGGCGCGACAGTGAAGGTGTGTAGCCTTGGCTCGACGTGACGCGACGGCTTACTCTCCATAGACTTCTTCTAAATTTGATAAGCTTCAACATCCCAAAAACTCCAAAATTTATTCTAACTCTTTTCAACTTGTTTTGGCTCTTGGTGTTTCAGCATTGTGGCTCGTTTCTACTCAATTTCCAGCAAATTTAAGCATCAAGACCTGGAAAACTCAAATTAATCAATAGTATGCACATTCTAATGAAAACTAAACTAAATATAACGACAAATTATACAAACTATACACGAATAAGAGATGTATTTTGCAATACATCACCAAGACACAAAAAGGAAATGATACAATCTGGGTGATTCTTGACAGATTGACTAAATCTGCTCATTTCTTACCAATGAAGGAAACTTTCAGTATGGAACAGTTAGCCAAGCTATATGTAAATGAAATGGTTTCATTACATGGAATTCATTTATCTATTGTATCTGATAGAGATAGCCTTTTTAATTCTCATTTTTGGACAAGTTTCCAAAAAGCAATGGGAACCAGGTTAAATCTAAGCACAACTTATCAACCACAAACGGACGGACAAAGCGAAAGGACAATTCAGACAATGGAATATATGCTTAGAGAATGTGTAATTGATTTCGGAGGAAATTGGGACGACCACTTACCATTAATATAATTTTCCTACAATAACAGCTATCATACAAGCATTAATGCTGCACCATTTGAAGCATTTTATGGACAAAAGAGCCAAACTACAGTCTGTTGGGCAGAAATTAGAGAAAAGAAATTATCTAGACCAAAGATAGTGCAAGAAACAACAGATAAGATAATTCAAGTCAAGGAAAGACTAAAAGCAGCACGAGATCGCCAAAAGAGTTATGTAGATAATCGACGAAAACCCTTAGAATTTCAAGTAGGAGATAAAGTATTGTTAAATTTTCTCCATGGAAAGGAATAGTCAGATTCGTTAAAAGAGGAAAGCTAAGCCCCATGTATGTTGGACCTTTTGAGATTATTAGAAGGATAGGACCCGTAGCCTATCAGCTACAACTGCCAGAAGAAATGGCAGGAAAAGATGATGTGTTTCGTTTATGTAATCTCAAGAAATGCTTAGCAGATGAATCATTAGTGATACCTCTTAAGGACATTGAGGTAAATGAGAAACTTAATTATATAGAAGAACCCATTCAGATTGAAGATAGAAAGATCAAGAATCTCAAACACAAGAGACTAGTTCTGATCAAGGTGAAATGGGATTCCAAGAGAGGACCAGAATATACTTGGGAGCTCGAATCAGAGATGCAAAGGTGATGTGTGTAAAATGAAACATATAAATTACATCAAATGAGGCATAAAACTAACCCTTTTTATTACTAATGTTGGAAAAAGTGTGCTTTTGTCTTCCTTTTGTATTTTCAGGGTTAGAAGAGCTTAAACGAATAAAAGAAGCAAAAATGCAGCTAAATCTAACATAAATACAAGAAAATGAATAAACGTGGCATGCCCGACCCCTCGACAGCATCTTCCCAAGAAAAAACAAGACAACAGAAGACTGAACTCGCCCCATGCTCACTGAACACGGGGGCATGTCCAAGTGTCTGCAGAAAAGACAAAGTTGTAGAAGCTTCTATTTCCCAACAAGGGGCCGTGGTTAACGCTAAGATTCGCAGAATCTGAGTAAATCTTGATAGTACAGATACGCTTCTGCACACGGGGGCGTGGTCAACTAATACATACAAACTGCAATAAATGAAGAAAGAGAAGATGGGTGGACACGGGGCCGTGCCCAGCGGGCACTGGGCCGTGTCCGGGCTTCTGTGCAGGCTATAAATAGGGGTGCTTGGTTCACTTCAAAGGCATCCCTTGACAAACCACCTCTCTCACACTTCACCCACCCTCCACCACCATCACAACCCACATCCACCACCATCATCCATCATCCATCATAGAGTGTGTGTAGTAGTGTCGGGATCCAAGATTGATAGCAAGAGTTCTTGACAATCAAAGGCCATGTTTGCCTAAGTCTCTTACATCACTTGGTGAAGACAAGCATTTAGTGTAATTCGTTTTATTTTTAATCTTTTCGCACTTTTTATTTGGTTTTGTATTAATGACTTTAATAACTAGTTTCTTATGTTGAAGGTGAAACTTCATTATCATTTGTCCGTGGTGTCTTCGCGCTATTTTAGTGTCTATATAAAATAAAAGATTTACACCATTCATATCTCCATGGTCTATATGGAGATATGTTGGCTACCTGGTCGGGGGTTAAGGGAATGGTTTGGTAAGGTTCTTGCCTTGTTCAGTGTTTAGATCCTGCAAGGATCTGGGTCAAGCTTAGTAGGACCTCCTTCAATACCCACTGGTATTGGATGGCGGGGGTGAGAATTTCTTGATCCCCTCATATGTAAGCTACTATTAATACATTAACCCGGCTACTTGGGATTGTATCCCTGCTGACTCAAACCACTTAGCCGAGGGTAACGTCACCTTCAAAAGAGGGGTCTACCACATTACGCATTAATAACTTAATTAATTATCTTCCAATAATCCAAGCCATTAGGATTGTATCCTTGCTGACTCAAACTACTGGGTTGAGGGTAACATAACCTTCAAAAGAGGGGCCTACTACTATAACAAAGATAATCTCTTAAAAAGTGCAAAAGTGCGGAAATAATCAAAGGTTACACTAAAGGCGAGTCGGATCCAAGTGATTCATCTTGTCTATCTGTTTCTATTTTTATATTTATTTTCAGCATTTTTAGTTAGTTTTTATTTTCTTGTTTAAAACCTTTTTCCAAAATTTTGATTTGATTAGACGTTGAGGATAAACCGGTATTAAAAGCTCTTGTGTCCTTGGACGACCTCGGTATCTTACCAACGCTATACTACGCTCACGATGGGTGCACTTGCCCATATGTGTGTTTAGTGTTAGTAAAATATTGTGTTTTATAAATTTAAAACTTGACTAATGTGTTAAAAAGGGCTAAAAATATACTTAAATATATATAACGCTACACACGCATCAAAAGGAAATACCCACACCAGTTCTAGTAGACCTCGAGGATGAGATCTAAAACAAGGTGGGGAGGATATAACAACCCTCCTAAAATACACTTAGACACCCCTAAACGTTCCTTAAATACCCCGTATGCGAGAAATGGGCCTAGTATACCTTAATATTTCTAAAAAGCAAAGAAAACAAAATTTGGGAGTCGCTCGCGGGGTGCGACCCCCTTAGCCATCATTGTCGCGGGCCGTGACTGACTTTGCTTGCTCGACACTACAATATGCCACGTGTCCAGTGACACGACAAAGCTAGGCCAATGACTGGCCAAAGCTATAAACGCCAGGCATGCTCTTGTGGGTCGCGAAGGCCGAAGCCAAAGGTTACGCGGGCCGTGACTCGCTATCCGTCTGGCCTATAAATAGGAGTCGAGAGTTCATTTGTTCACCGTTTAAAATTCTGAAATCTCTCTCAAAACCTCTGATAGTCTAAATACTCAGGATATAATACCCCTAAAAAGCGAAGCTCTACCTCGTTGTAAGTATTATAACCCTATTTGTTACCCTACACGAACGATCTAGGGCTCCCTAATGCATGTCAAGGCTCTGCCAAACTCAGTCGTTGGAATTATGTCTCGTGTTACACCTGATTGATCGAGGACTTCGTAATGCATGTCATGGCTCTACCTGACTCAGTCATTGGAGTTCTGTCTCGAGTTGTACGGTTAATGTAATTTGGGTTATTTTACTAACATGTGTGCATTGTTTAATTTTAATAGATAATAACCAGGAGATACTCCAGGAAGCTTTAGTTTTACCTAAGTAAACAATGTGTGTACATTCTCTTTTTGTCACCTTTTTTGTAAATTACTTTTGTGAGTCAAAATGCTTTACCAAAACCTCAAATCTTTTAAATAAACACTTAACAGTAATTGAGTATTTGTGATTCTACCATTACTGTCGGTATGTTGGGGTTTTGTATACATTACTGAAAGACGTTACCATTAGACAAAGAGTTAGCCAATGAGTAATATGACCCACAAGTCAGGTGTTGGCAGTATGTAAGTCCCAAATATCCCAAGATATCACTCAAAGGTTTAATCGAACGCGGAATATAAGATCAAACCACAAGAACAAAAAGAAAATATATTATTACCAAACTTTGTGCCACTGATTCGATCGCACTCGGTTTCAATGAACCGTCTGGTACGATCTCTAAGAAGATTGCACACGCTCTCTAGGAACGTCTGGTACAATCTCTAAGAACCTTGCACACAATCTCTAGGATTGTCTGGTACAAGGTTCTCTATGGGGATTACATGATTACAAAAAAAAAAAAAATGAGAGAGCTCCCTAACAATAAACTAGAATGACAATATATAGGAGCCTCTAACCAATCGGCCCACATGGCCTAGCCCAAACCCAAGTCCTATTCTAAGCCCAATAAACATAAACGTGTACAATAAAGATAAGCGTAAAACTATACAATTTCTGGGCCTTACAATATCCCCCTAGTTTTATGCTATCTTTATTACGGCTTAGAGAAGTAATATCTTCAGCTGTTATGATATTCAATCTTGGGTCTTTTCTTTCAGTGGTACAATAGTAAACAAGCCCACTCTCTATATTTCCCAACACTATATCACTGTCACAAAAAGTGTTTGGTTTCTTCTTTACGTCACCCAAACCAAAACCCTATTCTTTTCTTGACAATAACAAATGTCGCTAAAAGTTTTTCTCTCAATTCAAGTTTCAACGCTTCTGTATGTTTTATGTTTCTTTCCCGACAGTTGCAAGTGTCACAAAAGAATTGTAACTTCTTCTTCGATTTAAACGTAGGTGGCTGTGGTGCGATGTTGAACAGAGGAGATGATCTGAGTTGCACGTGAGTGTTGAGAACACGAACTCAAAAACTCGAAAAGATATCGTGAACTTTTGGTGAAGGTGTTAATCGGAGGAGGTTGACGGTGGTAGAGGTGGATCACGGTGGCGGTTTAATGAATGGCAGTGGTGATTGGAGTTGATACGATGACCAGAACCGAAAGTTGTTTAGTGTGCGATGGAGGTGTGCGGTTGTTATAGCAGTGTAAGGTGGACAACAGAGATGATCGGAGGTGTGATGAAGCTGGTGGAGGTCGGAGATTACTTACTCGTTCAACGGTGACCGGAATGATGAACAAAATTGAAAGATTATCGCAGATGGTTGGGTGATCGGAGATTCTTGTTATGATGATGATACTAACATGAAAATGCAATTGAATGTGAAGATGATTGTCGCACAATTGAACGTGAAGATGATGATGTTGTTTCCAAACTTCAAACTCGAAACTCGAAACTTAAAAAAAGTGACCAGTGGTGAATGTTGATGATGGTGTTTAACATAGATGGTAGCCGAAGTATGTTTGATGATGAACGATTGAGTTTATCGGAGAAGATGACGATGTAGTGTGCGGTTTTGTTTAACTGTGAACAGTGAACGTTGATGATGAAGACTGTGTTTTATGAAGATGAACTGTGATGATTAATGAAGAAGATGTTTACGATGTTTGTTGATCGCACAATTTAATTGTGATGGCGCATATGATACTTCAGTCTCAGAAGAACCCCTGGAAGCAATGATGATGATTGTAGTATTGGAATATAAATCGCACAATATGAAGATGGTCGCACAAGCCAGCCTCACACCCACTATAATTTTCAATCGCACAATATGGAACACAGAAGATGACCGCACAATAACTTTTAATTCTTTGCAGATAATGCAGCCAATCAAATCCCGAAATTCAAAATTTATTTATTCCTTTCCACCAATAAACTCCTTAAAACATGCAAACTTAATTGATTTCTCCCTTTTGACGAACATATATCCCCCGACATTATGCAAATCCTTCTTCTTGTTCCTCGAGTGATATCAAAACCGAGCCCTTGAATGGCTTCAATGGCTCTGATACCACTTGTAAGTCCTAAGCATCCCAAGATATCACTCAAAGGTTTAATCGAACGCGGAATATAAGATCAAACCACAAGAACTAAAAGAAAATATATAATTACCAAACTTTGTGCCACTGATTCAATCGCACACGGTTTCAATGAACCGTCTGGTACGATCTCTAAGAAGATTGCACACGCTCTCTAGGAACGTCTGGTACAATCAATGTTGTAGAAGGCGCTAGGCGCTAGTCGGGCGGTGAGGTACCGCCTAGGGATTAATCGGGATTAATAGGGATTAATCAGGATTAATCGGATTGGACATTTTAAGTATAATTTTACAAATTTATATATATATATATACTAGTCGTTTACCCGCGCGATGCGGCGGGAAACATATCACTTAGGTTGGTGAGTTTAGGGCTATGTACGGGGCGGTTCGGTTTCGAGCCATAACCAAAACCAAATTCGCGACGCAACGGAAAACACAACACTTGTTAGTAATTATAAGGGTGTGCATGAGAAGGTTCAGTTCGAATCGAATTGAAAATCATAAATTCATATTCGATTCTAATTCGATTACCAGGCTTGAATACGAATCAACTCGAATTCAAACATTTTTAATCTAATTCTGAACACCCTACAAGCAAGCAAGCAATTTCATTTATAATCATGAGTTTGATCGTAAATTTTTTATTTATGTTTTTGTTTTGAATTTATGTAAGAGAAAATTTAAAGCAAAATTCAATAATAGGGACAGGAGGAATATAGTCATTTTATTTGAACCAGCCAAAAGTGCAAGTAAATAGTTAACGTATTGACCAATTCCATACACAGAGTTAAACAGAATGATATCTACAATATTGGGTTTCAATAATTTAAGCTAACTCAAAACATTTACTTTATTTATGCTGCTTCACAACATGCTGATTGGGATAAAAATTACTTTATTACTCATTAGAGGCAAATCTACAAAGAATCATGAATAAAATTTATAAAATGACAGAAATCATCATCTTGATCTCCCATTTGGTGGTGTGATGAGGATATGATGCACCAGCATATGGCAAAGCCATTGTAACCTCGTGTTTAGTGGCGAGAGCTGGCGGGCCGCAATCAGAAGCTGATGGTTAGATATGATGATACACGATTTGTGGCGCGAACCTAACGAATGAAAATCGGCCTTTGTGTGTTCCATTTGTTTTGTTGGCGGGTTAAAAAAAGCATAGTTCGGTATAGCCATGCGAGTATGGCAACAATGCCTAGCCATAGTCGAGTCTAGAGCTCATGCTTCTTCTAAAACGGCTTTGGACCGACTGGACCTCAGCCCAAAATATGCTGTACACGGGCCTATGATCCGAAAATCTTGATTCGCCACGCACGTATGATAACTGATGAAGACCTTGACCATGTCATAGTATCCGGTCACACCTGCATTTCCAAATACCATTATTACTCGTATCAGTAACGCGATATTCTTGAAAAAATCTCATTCATTCAAGCGTATATATTAAGTAGAGAACTGTATGAACCATATATTTTGTAAGCAGATCTTATACCACGCAGGAGTTTGTTTTTTCTCTTTATGGTGCAAACTGTCTCCTGTATATCTATCTGAATTAGTGAGGTACTTACACGTTGGCGGAAAGTATATCTTCCCTTCATTCCATCCTTGGAATATGCGGCCCCTTCTTTGCTCGATTCGCAGCTGTGACCCGAAACTAAAGTTAGCCCGATAATTTTTTTATAAATAATTTGTGTTATAAAAACAAAGTATTATCTATGTAAGTAATTTTTTTTGAATAAAACGAGTTAGGGGGTTGTATGCTTTAAAAAATAAACTTTAGCCTTTAGGCCAAACTTTCAACCTGTTTGACCCGTTCACATTTCATTAAGACTTTTTATATAACTTGTTTGAGATAAAACACTAACTTAAATCAACATATTAATAATAATAAGTACACGGGTTGAAATTTTGTACCTGATCTTTCTCCAACAATGCTCTCCAGTTTTGCATTTCAAGTAGCGCCTTGGCAGATCGATACGAGAGAGCAATTCGGTAAGTCGTCGTACTTCCCATCCAACACTCCCTGTCATATTAAACACGTGTCAACTGGGCCCAATTCGCAACATCAAACATTTTTTAGGAAACTTCATATATATACCCCTACAAAATTGCAAAATATCATATATATACCCTTGCAAAATTATTAATATCATATATACCCTTGCAAAGTTGTTGAAGTAACATAAATACCCAATTTATTAAAAACAATTTAATAAATGACAATTTTACGCTTATTTGATATTTTATCTACTTTGTAAAGGCATATATGTTATTTTTAGTTTTGGTTGGATATATACGAAATTGTTCAAGTTTGTAAGAGTATATAGGAAATTAATCCAACATTTTTAACCAGTTTTTTTAGATAAGGACGTGAAGAAACTGACCTGGAAACTGCCAATGCTCTCTTCGAGTTCCACATATTTACCAGAGGCACCAGTGAAAACTTCAGCAACATGGAACGGCTGACTCAAAAACCTTTGAATTTTACGGGTACGTGCGACAGTCAACTTGTCGTCTTCACTGAGCTCATCCATTACAAGAATAACAATAATATCTTGAAGATTCTTGTAATTTTGAAGAACCTTTTGTACACCACAAGCTGTCCTCTCCCAAAATGTGTGGTGAAAGCATACGGGATGTAGAATCAAGTGGGTCCATAGCAGGGTAGATACCAAGTTCAAAAATCTGCAAATATATAAAATCACTATACGCTAACCACAAAATTAGCAGCTTTTGATGGGATATAATGAATTACCTGTCAGAAAAGCACAGTTGTGGCATCCAAGTGAGCAAAAGTTGTAGCAGGGGTGGGATCCGTTAAATCATCAGCAGGCACGTAGATAGCTTGAACGGATGTAATAGAACCCTTTTTAGTTGTGGTGATACGCTCTTGAAGACCTCCAAGATCTGTAGCTAAAGTTGGTTGGTAACCGACAGCAGATGGAATACGACCAAGTAAAGCAGACACCTCAGAGTTAGCCTGCAGATTAAAACTATCATTATCGTTTAATCACACACACATTATATATTAAACTTGTGACGTAAAATAGATTTAGACACAAGTAAAAAGTACCTGAGTGAAACGGAAAATGCTGTCGATGAAAGAAGCACATCTTATCCTTCAGCGTCTCTGAAGTGTTCAGCAACAGTCAAACCGGTAAGACTGACACGAGCACGGGCACCTAGAGGTTCACTCATTTGACCGTACACAAGAGCACACTTGCTCTCGCTCTACAAACATAAAAGAAAAAACATCAGTTTACAGTAAAATTTAAAAATGCTGGCGATCTACTTTTCAGCTCAACATTTAACTACGTGCTTAACCACCAGACCAAACTCTTAACTCAACTTTGAAATGAAATAAAATGGACTCTTAACTTAACAATGAAATGAAATGAAATAAAATAAAATGGACTCTTGCTATTGGCCAGCAATCACCACAAATAAACATTTCAACATAATAAACTAACCACCTTATCAAAATGACAAAATCCCAATCTCAAAAACAACTATCCCATGAGTGTCTATACTGAACTATGATCTTAGGCGCGCCCCTCATCGTCAATATTTTGCCAATAAATCGTGTCGCGGGTGCGCTTTTTGAAAAAAAATGTAACAATGTTTGATTTGTTTTTTTAAAAAATGTAATCGCGCCGCAAAGTAGATCGCCTTGTGTGACATAAGGCGCAAGGTGTACAAGAAGCGCAACTGAGGTGCGCTTTTGCGTTGGGTGCAAACCTGGATGTTTAATACAAGTGCAGGGTCAATAGCCATTGATTCAGGGAAAAGGCTGTTTAATGTCTCACTGGATGCCAGCACGAGAGCTGATTCTTTTCCTTTTCCTTTTCCCAGCATATCCAGTAATAGTCTTGCTTGCATATCCAACACCATTGCTCTCACCTCCTGAGCATTTATACCTTCTAATAGTCTGCATTTTATCCTGCCCAATCTCTGCACAAATCAAAACCCCCATTATGATTGTTTGAACATTAATAACACTGGTAATGAAACAATATTGAGAATGAAACAGTTGAAAAGAGGTTAAAGTGACATACTGGGCCAAATTGTTGCCTGTGCTGAGTGGAAGGGAGAGAATGAAAATCAGCACCTAGAACCGTGATCACATTGTTTAGTGAAAGTGAGTAAAACCACACAAACAAAAATATCAACACTTATTCAGAGTAAACTGTATCAATTATATAATATCAAAATAACCATTCACAGTCTTACCAATGCCATCCTCAGCAGCACTCTGTGTACAACCAATAGCATCCCATCAATCAACTCCAACCATAAGACTCCACCAAAATCTGATAGCATAGATCACAATTTCAGGAAAATACAATGATTACCAAAATATATAGAATTAAGTAGTGTAGCCTTCACAGCTTGTTTCGCAAAGTAGATCGCCTTGTTGACGGATTGTTACCTCTACCAGATGAACCAACAAACAAACAAAGCTAACAAGTCCATGCCTTTCCCTATCAATTCCAGAAATCATATATGTTATTAATCGTCTTATTCAACTTCAATCAAACGTAAACACGTGAAAATCAACAGATCATATAACTATAATTATAAACCGCTTGATTCATCTTCAATTATCAATGTAATGCAAACATATGAAAATCAAAAGAATGTAAGGAAAGATGTTATACAATGATACTACAGAGTTTGCAACTGAAAGCATATTATATGCATACCTTTTGCTTTGGTATTGTTGATGCAATCTTAGAGGATTTGACTTGCTGCAACGCTATCTCAACCGCTTTACTCCCACCAACAAAATTTGGGTGCGAGGTGTTTATGTAGTCCATCTGTAATATATTATATAAAAGTAACCATCAAAACAAACGATGACCCTTGGAGCAACGGGTAATTTTACACCTTTGTAATAGGTAGGGCTGTAAACGAACCATTGTCTCACCACCTATGACCATCATCACCACTGCCATTTTCGAGCATCACCCCGGTGGCTTTCGGAACAAATTACACAGCTTTCACCGGTAAATTACACAGATAGGGTTATGGTCAGAACCTCTTCATTTTCTTTGAAGTTCCAGGTAAATTCCAGGTCAACCTAACCCGTTTTGACAGGACCCAAATATTTACCTTTGAGCTATCCCTTCAAAACCCCATTAAACCCAAAACCCCCCATTTCAAAAACTAAAACCCCATCATTTCTAATGAAGTTTTTATGAACCTTAGCTAAAATTAAAACCTCATCTTTTGCTATAACTTAAAAAAAATTTAAAATGGTGAAATGAGAGATACAGTACCACACAACACGAAATTCGTTGTCATTCCCTTACTGACCAGATCTACAACTTTCACCGGATTAGGGTTATGGTCAGAACCCTAGATAGGGCTACCAGAATCTGGTCGAAACTCTAAACCTTAGGTTGGGTCACCAGAATTTGTTGACGCTAACCATTACCACCACAAGCCGCAGACCACCACCATCTCTATCGTTGCTAACCACCACCAATTAAAACAACACCTTGCATCATCTTCAACTCCTGTAACAAAACAAATGGTACGGATTTCATATTTACAGATCCAAACAATAATTACCTCAACGAAATCGGTTCATAACAAAAGTTTGAAACCTAGATCTACAATATAAAATTCCAATGAATTTGGACAAAATCTAGAAAAGCACTTACTCCGTGAAGTTCAAAACCTAGACTTGAGTTTGATTTTGAGAGGACTGTATGATTTCCACAAGGAATTGGAGTAGTAGAAACGTGATGGAGAAAAACCCTAGATCCAGATCTGGAATCGCCGGAGAGAGAGAGAAGAGCAGGGAAGCGGGCATTTTGAAATGTTTTGAAATGAGAGTGAAACCCTGATGTATACGTGTTTTTTTAGGTAAAGGGTAGAAGTGGAAATGGATGTTTTCTGATGCTTAAAAGACTTGTACATCATGCTTTAGGGGTGTTTTAAGGAAATTTCAATGACTTTAAGAAGTCCTTTGGATATGTATATTATATATAGTATAGAATAGTATAGATAGATATAGATAGTATAGATATAGATATATAGGGCAAGGCTACATAGGAAACCCTATCTATGTGAAAAACCCTAGAAAACCCAACCTCCCGACATTTTTTTTTTTTGAAAAAATTAACACATGTAATATACATGTTTTTAAGAGTTTTGGGCCAAAAAAATCAAAAAAGCGCCGAAGGGATCTTTTAAAAAAAAAAAAAAAAAATTTCAGCAACTTTCAGCATTTTTGACTAACACATGTTAGGCACAGAATTTTGTTTATTTTTTTTAAAAATATCCCTTCGGCGCTTTTTTTGTTTTTTTTGGCCCAAAACACTCTAAAACATGTATATAACATGTGTAATTTTTTTCAAAAAAAAAAAATGTCGGGAGGTTGGGTAAAAATGGCTTCCCATTTGGGTTTCCAGAGTTTTCTAAGAATTTTAGGGTTTTTTATCTAGTATTACCCTAGATATATATATAGATAACTTTATACTTTTTATTAATAAATTTACAAGTTTATGAGATAACTTTATACTTTTTATTAATAAATTTAAAAGTTTAGAAACCATATGTAAACTAGTGAAAGATAGAGGGGGTTAAATGTTAAAATACCTAAACTTAAATGTTAAAATAGGTTTATAACTAAAATTTTGGCTTTAAACCAGGGGCCGGGTTTCAAAAATTGGGTTTTTTGGGTCAAAAAAACATTGGCCCAATTAGTCCGATTTTTACCGATTTTGCCCGACTTTTACCGACTTTGACCGATTTTGACCATAACCGATTCTTTTGACCGACTAGCTTAAATTAAGGCAGTAACTCACCGACTAGCGCCTAGGCGCCGATTAATCGGCCGCCTAGGCCGATTTCTGCAACATTGGGTACAATCTCTAAGAACCTTGCACACAATCTCTAGGATTGTCTGGTACAAGGTTCTCCTTGGGGATTACATGATTACAAAAAAAAAAAATGAGAGGGCTCCCTAACAATAAACTAGAATGACAATATATAGGAGCCTCTAACCAATCGACCCACATGGCCTAGCCCAAACCCAAGTCCTATTCTAAGCCTAATAAACATAAACGTGTACAATAAATATAAGCGTAAAACTATACAATTTCTGGGCCTTACACAGTACTGAACGAGTAATTGAGTAGATATAAACAAATGTAATTGGGGATGCCCTCAATACTGTAAAAGTTGTAAAACTATTTTGATTAAATTGGGATGCCCTCGCCAGTATTTCTTGCTGATAAAATGTTTTTAAAACGCGTTTCAGGTAACTTGATGTGAAGCTATTAGAAGCCTGCTGGAGAGCACTAAAGTCTTGGAAAAGTGGCTATAAAAGTTACCTAAATAAAAAGAAGTTTTGTCTTTCAATAAACTAGGGTTTATCCGTATAAATAGATTGTAATAAAAACTTGGGTTTTATCCTATTTGTTTATTATACAAAGTATGGTGTTTTAACTCTGATAAAACATTTCCTAACTACGGTCCAGATGAAAGTTTTCCGCTGCCAAATTAATAAACACCGATACCATCTGACTGGCCCGCGGCACCCGCTCCCGGGCAGGGGTCAGGGGCTGCGACATAACCCAATCATTTCTATTTAACCACTCGCTATTCTCTTTTCTGTATAATTTAATTAAAGCTTTTGATCCAATGAAAGGGACAAATGAGCTGAAGTAAGTTATACCATATGTATACGGATAGAGAGAGAGAGAGATTGAACGGTGTTCAACGACTCCATTTGTAACGCCCTGCTTCTTCATACTTTCCATAAATAGAAAGTCTTGTTTGTATTTCTAATTTTGGAAGTCTTGTGTTATTGTAATCGTTCTTCCTTTGTAGTCGTTGTAAAATCTGAGACTTGGATCATAAATAAAACTCATATTTTGTTAAATTCATGTTGTACATACTTTATACATGCTCATACATTCAATTTCATGGAACAATTGATGCTTATTCGTAATTCTTGGAAACTATGTGCTAAACTTGCCAATATGTGAAACTTATGCATAAAACGTCTTTTGAATGTATACGAAACTTAAATATGACATTCATACACTTAATTATACTTGGATTATGTTCATTATACTTAATTTACCTTTATACTATGCTTTTATGGCGAAAATAGCCCCTAAAACACTTAAAAACCCTAAATAACAAACTTAAGGGGCCAAAATGTAATTAACTGAAACTTCAGCTCTCCCCCTTGTTTCTAGCCCCGAAGAGCACCTCCTGGTCCTTCGCTGGCCGCGAGCCAGGTCCCAGAACAGTCCCCTCAATTCAGCTCGTGATTTTGAGCGGGATAATGGGTTTAACTTGAGTTTAAACTCGTTTTTAGCATTAAATACCCAACTACAAACCACCATAACCCTCCCCTATAAATACCATGCCTCCTCCAACCTCAAATCACTTTACAAACTCTTCCAATTCAATCAAAAACACTCTCTAATCAGCTGATTATCTCAAGTTCGAGCAGATTTTTCAACCTTCACTAAAGTGAGCATAACTCACTCAATACTTGTCCGATTTAGTTGATTCTTTTTCCTATGTGATTGGATTGACCTTAGCTTAAATTCCATGGGTTTTTCACAATTAATAAGTCCCTGGAACTCCGGAAAAAAGGCTCCAAAGTTCACTATTCATTTCTGATTTCATCTAACCATTACTAAACTTGTTCAACTTAAGTCTAACTCATCTCAAACCTATGTCCTTATGCTTATAACCACTTCTATGGTTAGTTAGGCTTACAAATAAGGTTGAGACATTCAAAATCAGAGGTTAAACCTCATATACATTCTGTTTTGTTTAGGGTTTATAACCCACAAGTAATGTTTAAGTCCAAGACTTAATGTAGGTGTGATTATGGACTAACTTGGGTTGTCCAACATAAAATCCCCACATTGCTTGATGATTTCTTATAGAGTAGATGTTTATATTCTTGTATTATTCATAGTTGATGACCCTCCTTGTATGTTTTTACAACAAGTGTAGTGGTGAACACTTAGAGGTACCTAAATGGAAGACTACTCTTCCTACCTCCTACATGACTTCCATGAAACTTATAGGTACCTAAATGAAGATTTAATCTTCTACCTCATGCTTGAAATATTGGACATAATAATATGTATACAATATATGTAATATACTTAACAAACCGAACCTTTGACGATGAACAAAATGGACATTGTCAAGTAGTAAGTTTACCATCCAACCATCATATGTCAAGGATGGTTATTTACATATGTTTAAGTTTTTGATGTATAAATTCCGAATCTTTAATCCGCCATTACTCTCCGATACTCATACACCTTGTTTACTTCGTGTAGAAGGACCTGGTGTTCCAACCTCCTAAACAACAATCAACTATACTTATTCAAACCTTGTGTACTCGCCTTTGCTTTTTTATTGAACTTTATTTTAAACATGTTACAGGTTGATGATGATGATTCTATGGAACGAAGTAGCGATGATGCCTAGATACACATTTAAACGTCTTAGGTTTAAATTGTTGTATCAAATTTTGTTTCGTTATGTTATGAACATGTTATTTGAATTTCTATGTAATGTT
The DNA here is from genome assembly GCA_030545235.1 of Helianthus tuberosus. Lineage (NCBI taxonomy): Eukaryota > Viridiplantae > Streptophyta > Magnoliopsida > Asterales > Asteraceae > Helianthus > Helianthus tuberosus. The sequence continues at coordinate 2,126 of JARYGA010017929.1, read as the reverse complement.
GACAATTTTATTATGAAATGAAAATTGGTTGATTTAAATATTGTCACAAATAGTGTTATGAAGTCTCTTGCAATCTATTTCGCCTCATCTCAATGATTCCGCCATCGGTTGGGGTGTGACAGATTGGTATCAGAGCCATAACTATAGGGAGTTAGGTAGAATTTCCATGTTCGACCTAGTCTATAGTAGGAACCATATTTTTGACCATTCTTGATTAAAATGTTTATTCTTCCTACTTTGCTTCTTTCTCTTCTTTTGGTCTTAATATATACATAATATCTTTCCTAAGATATTTTACACAATACACTTGAAGACTTGAAGACACTCTTTATACAAAAGAGACGAGTTTACCAAAATAGGCGTGAAACACACAATTTGGTGAATGAATCTCATTCCGCTTATTCTTATTTTGCACGAAATTTCGCCATTACGTTAGGAGTGAAATCCACATCTTAATGGTAAATTTCCAATTCAAACTCTAGTAGACCCTCGTCAAAGTGTTGAAATTATATTTTGACCCGAGTACTAACCACATTAGGGTACGAAATCATCAAGTTATGGGTGAAACCCGCACCTTGTCGATTAAGTCCCATTCCTCGATTTTCGATCTCGCCAAAGTTTCGATTGTTTCAATCGATTAGAGACGTGTAGTAACTGGAAGGGTAAGATACCGTTAACCGCTTCTCAACGAGAGTATCTTACCTATAGGCCAAAGCACGTTTCTCTAATTTGAAAGTACTTTCGATTCACTTTCGAATAGTCGACGTTTCGAAACCCGAAACAATCCTATGTTTTATGAGCCTCTTTTTTATGTGATTCAATTTATATGTGATTTTATACTTTTTACCTCGTTCATTTCAAAACCATTACACAATTCGCATGTCTCGCGCAATAAAAAACAATAATAATTCTCGTGAACAAATTAAATTTATATTCTTTTTACGCATTCATACGTGTTGAATACTTGTTGAATTCATGTTAATTATGTGAACCATACATGATACATCATGCTTGCATACTTAAACTTGCAAAACTTGTTTTAAATTTATGATCAAGTCTCATCCATTCCGTCTCTTTCGATTCTTAGATGTCGTCCAACGGTGCATCAAAGAAGATCAAGTCAAAGAAGGGTTCGACCTCCAACGCCAATTCTAACTCCATGTCACAAAGGGATTGCATTTGAAATTCATGGCTAAGCAAATGGCTAAGGTCATACCTGACATTGTTAGCAAGATTCGGCCAAACACCGACTCACCGCATGGCTCTGTCGACTCAAAGGCAGATAAACCCAAATCGACCTTCAAATTCAAGCAATTCATGGCCTGTAAACCCTTGGAGTTTACAGGCAAAGATGGCGCCACCGCCATGATGAATTGGTTTGACGCGATCGAGCTTACCTTCTTGCAAAGTGGTTGTCCTGATGAGCTACGAACCTTGAACGCAACTGGAGTTTTCCACTCGAGGGCACTCGAGTGGTGGACCACCGAACGCAACAAGAGGGGAAACGATGTTGCGCATGCCATGCCTTGGGACGAACTTAAGCAGCTCATGAAAGATCACTTTTGTCCTCCTCACGAACTCCAAAAGTTGGAGAATGAATTTTGGAACCTAACGCAAAAGGGGAGCGACATGGATGGTCTGATCAAGCGTTTCAAACAGCTTCGTGTCCTTTGTCCTGGACAAGTCGACACCGTCCCCAAAACCATAGCCAAGTTCATCCCTTGTATTGCACCTTCCTTGACTAACCATGTTGCCTCTGCTTGTGCTAAAACCATAGAGGAAGTCTTTAGAATAGCCACCGAGCTTAACAACAATTGCGTTCTTCATGGAACCTATGATAAGGTTTCGACGAAGAGTGCTCATCAAGCCGTCACCGATACCACCGATACTACCACCATTGTTGAACCTTCACCCTCTCAACCACCCAAGAAGAACGAAGGCAAGAAGCGGAAGGCTTTGAGGAAGAATTGTGCGATCGTCACTCCGCCTAACCCTCAACCCATCCAATCAGTAGCTGCCGCTAATCACACAACCCTAGAAGCTCCAAGAAGAAACTACACTGGGACATAGCCCAAGTGTAACCAATGTTCTTACCATTATCCTACTGGCACCCCATGTCGCAAATG